>CM041633.1:7604639-7692564 GCA_023333625.1 Bothriochloa decipiens
ATATATATATATATATATATATATATATATATATATATATATATATAGATTACTCTTCAACTTTACATATACCACTAAGATATATATCGTGCTCACATTTTACACGTAATCATGCATGTTGGTTTAACAACATTTTTTACCATCATTGTTCTGTCTAATAGAGATTTTATTACATACACCTCAATCCATTTAGTATTATTGATAATTGGTTAACTAACGTCAAATACTACTATGGATGGAGGTTAGTACTTAGCATGATTATTTTCTAACTGGCGGTTTGCCTGCAGGTTGCAGCATGTAGAAAAAGGGAAGATTTGTTTTCAGTAGCTAACTTATGCAAAATTCTGGATACACTCTGTCATGAATGTCACACTCTGACATTGTTACTTGGTAAACATCCAGTTACTGAGCTTAGTTACACACACAGGACACAATATGCTGAGTGCTGACAGCAGTCACATCAAAGTGACCACAGAAGGGCCTAACTCGCATATACTCTGAATATTTTACGGTCACGGTCCTGGACAATTTGGAGATAATGGGGGCCTGTATCAACTTTCACGACACTTTGCCTTTTCCATGCCTTTCCAAAGTGCTGCCAACTTTTTACAAACTCAAGACAAGTGCTTTGCCAAAGAAAGGCCACCTTTCCCATGTTAACCTTAGCAGGAAACTTCAAACATGCCCATTCATGCAACGGGCAGTATATAAAATCTTTCTTAGCCTATCTGTACTATTATTCGGTAGAATTCATTGGTGCTGCTTAAAGCATTTCAGTGTGGCCATGTATCACTCTCGGTTGGTTGAAAGAAAAGATAAATGTTAGAAATTCTCACATTAATCAGAAACATCTGACCATCAATCTATGGACTATGGCAATTGGTAACCATTGGATCTACTTTAAAGTAAATTTATTATATAAAAATTACCCACTTTGCCATTATTATTATTATAGATGAAAAGAAGGAAAAAAAAATAAATCCATTATTACTTTTAAAATCTACGTAGAGCAAGGATTTCCCATCTACAAATTCGTGTCCATCATTCTCCAGTTGTTCTATTCGCTAATTGAAAGACCATCTTTGATTTTGGTAAAAGGGCATCTAATCTAATCCCTTAGCCTCCAAGTATACAGCAAATGATTCCAATAATTGTATCAGCGCCTATTGATGTTCAATAAGTCATGAGCTTTGATGTTAACAGGGTGGTTACAGCTTCGATGTACACTGTTTTGTTTTGTAGAATAATGCTATCTAATTCTAAGGTATGCCTTAAAGATAGATACTTTAAGTCACATTTATAGTTCGTATGTTGTACCTTGTATCACTTCACTAGTTCCAATACGTGGATCATTCGGATTCAAATTTACGTTTTATATGTGATGCATTTAGCAATCGCTTAGAGCTTAGAACAATTTCGTTTTTCCATTATGACAGCACCAGAATACTAGCAGGAGGACCTGTATGACTGCCACTTACTCCTTTTTAGGTGGCCGGGGTCGAGTGTGTGACTTAGTATGATGCCGGAAATAGGTGGGTTAATCTCTAGCTTCCATTCCTCGGTTCGTTTTTTATCTCTCCTCTCAAAATAAATTAGAAGTCGGTGAAATCAATTTCTTTTTATTTCACCATATTCCTCTTAAAATGAATTAGGTGCCGATGAAACCGCTTTTTTATGCTTCATTCTGCACCTATGTGTACTCTAGCAAGAAACTGAACCATTTAGAGCCCCAACAAAAGTAGCATCTCCAACAGTTCCCCAATTTTCACCCCCAATGAGAAAACACTATGATTTAAGGGATTTGAGTGCTCCAACAGTTCCCCAATTTGGCCCCCAATGAGAAATTTTTTTTCAGTCCCTCAAAATTCATCCTCTAATCCCTCAAAGATGAGAGAAACCCTCCCTCCCCCAATATCTGGGTCTACAATACCTGCTACTTTTTTCACTACCATCACTACTGGAAGCAGGCGCTTTGCCGAGAGCAAGAAATGCTCGGCAGCGAGGCTCATACCGTCGGCAAAGGATTTGCCGAGAGTAGTTCTCGGCAAAGAACCGTCAGCATCGTGTTGATCGACAATGGCAGTTGTGCCGAGAGGCGGAACACGGGCTCTCGGGAAACACTTTGCCGAGAGTCCATTGACCGTCGGCAAAGGGACTCGACGTGTGACGGTAACGTCAATCTTTGCCGACAGTGGAGGCGACTCTCGACAAAGACTTATATTTTTTTGTTTTCGAGTAATCTATGCCGAGAGCTGGGGCCCACGCGGCTCTCGGCAAAGAATTATGTTTTTTTTGTTTTTGAATAATCTTTGCCGAGACCTGAGGCCGGCGCGGCCCTCGGCAAAGCTTGGTATCTTTGCCGAGAGTTGAGGCTCCTCTCGGCAAAGCGGGGTATCTGCTTGCTCCAGCACTTCCAGCTTTGCCGAGGGCGTGACCGTAGCTCTCGGCAAAGCGGCAGGATATTATTATTGTTTTTTGTTTTTTCATTTCCATTCATGAGATAGAACATATAAATATCACATCACATAATTCACATCAATGACATCACATATAGTTCACATTAACCATATCACATATAGTTCACATTAACCACATCACATAATTCACATCCACATCACAAAGAAGTCCCCAAATTCAAACTCACAAACAAATAATCTCTTGTCTTAAAGTACCACAAGTGAAAAGCACAACAACTAACATAGACAAGAGACATAGGATCGAGGCGCCATTATTCTGCTCACACCGACGGTCCAAGCTGAGAAGGCCCCATCGACTGATCCTGCACAAACAAGAAGATGTGGAAAACGTGTTAGACAACATAAATAGAAACGTGAGCCAACCATACTTTTC
Source organism: Bothriochloa decipiens (assembly GCA_023333625.1). Taxonomy (NCBI): domain Eukaryota; kingdom Viridiplantae; phylum Streptophyta; class Magnoliopsida; order Poales; family Poaceae; genus Bothriochloa; species Bothriochloa decipiens. The sequence continues at coordinate 7,607,490 of CM041633.1, forward strand.
TCTAAAGCTCGTAATCTTGTTTTGGTGACGCATTTTTTTCTGAAACATATGGGGTCATCTATACTTGAGTACTTGATTGTTACAGTCTGGTCACAAATTTAGCCCTGAGTAGCAATATTACTAACTCCAAAACTTATTTCTTGCTTACCAAATGATTTCAGTGCATGGATACATGTAGTCTACCATATTATTCTCTGAACCTTATGCTCTCCTTTATGTGAACTGAATGGTAGGCACATGGAGGAGCCGACAAAACACTCGTACTGCTGCTGAGCACTGCCCGGTGTGTGCACACAGTGTGCTTGACGAATTGGCCATGAGAAGTGCAGATGGCTGAAGGGGGTAGGGCACGGTCTAGCCACAGGCATACAGACACGGCCATGGAGCTGCTCAACCTAGACCTTCCAGGTGTTGAAGCCATGAAAAGGCGCTAGGCGATCATGTATGTGCCGTCCAAACCTGTAAGTTTCATGTGATATTCTACCTAGGAATGAGTTGCAAAACTTTTGTTTGAGAGGCCCATTGCATATTAAATTCTGAAGATAGAAAAATGGTTCATTCTGTGGGGAATCCTCTTGCACCATCGAAATATAATGGAAAGTGAGGAAGCAAAATCCTGAATGATTGTTCGGTAAACTTTACCTATTTAGTTCCTCACTTTCCCATATACTGCATTATTTGTTTCTCCTTCACTCTCATAACACAGAGTGGTTGATGCATGAACAAGCATTATCTTTTAGCATATACGATTCCTCAACTACAATAATGTCAGGATTAATTACAGTCACCTAAACTCTTTTGGTCAATACAATTTTCAGTTGGATGGATATGATGTATAAGTTGCTATTTATCTTGCAATTGCAATACTAGAGTTTTAGAATCAGATTTGAACTTAGTGAGGCTATTTACCTTTTCAAACAATTATAATCTCAGATTCATGTACAATTAGGCCTCATGTTAACTCTTCCTCTACCTTCCTATCAAGTTCTATTGTTATACAGATATATCCTTATCCTGCCAAACTTAGTTTATATAACTGTATTTCCATTTTAATCTTTGTGCAAACTACATATGATTTCTAAGAATTGAAGATTACCTTTTGAAAATAATAAACTCCTACAGCATCTGCCATTGGTTAGACCATTGTCATACAACCTGCTTCACTAGCCTCTGCTTTGCTCTGACCCAGGAAAATCGGCTTGGACTGAAGAACCTCCAACAATGACATGTATGCAATACTTCCTATCTGATGTAGGCTGTGCAGGATTCAAATGCAATATGGTATGCTAATCCTCAGTTCCCCACAATGATGGTCTCCATATATACATATATCCTTTCTTTTTATTACTATCAGGAATGGATCACTTCTTTTTATTACTATCAGGCTTATCGTTGTCATCTCCAAACTAAGCATGTCATTTTCTTTCCTTTTCAATTTTGTATTATGCCTCTTATATCAGCTATTTCTTGGATGGAGTAACTGATTCTTTTATATGCTCTGGTATTCACAGTTAAGTGGCAATATGGAACCATCTGCAGTTTACAAGTCACTCGAGGCGAGTCAAGAAACTAAGCTACAAGTTATCACACTGATTAACTATTATTTGAAAACCAAAATTTTAGAGCATGATGGAGTTTCTGCATTCAATTTAAATTTTCATAACATTTGCAAAATGTCCTACCACTTGAAATTTGTTCTCTGTGTCTACATGTTTAGACACTATTGTACTACATCATTCGTCTTATCAATGGGCATGTATACTTTGCCCGTGCACTTGTAGTTGAATAAAAGAACAAATCATCAGGCCGAAGAACATCTCATCTATTCAAAGATCACTTTGTTCTTTCCTTTGTAGAATGTTAGATATCAACATTCAAAAAAATGTTAGATATCAATGCATTGCGTAAAAAAATTGGGCTACAACAGCTCAGCTCAAAACTTGGGCTTGGGCTACAAGCATTTAACTTTATTTGATAAAATCATATATCCTAGAGTGCTACAAATATAACCTAATGGAACTCAGGCAAAACTACAACAGCTCAGCTCAAAGATGGTGCGGCAACACCGCACCCGAGCTTTCTAGTCTTGTCACTGAACTCACTCAGCTAATGACACTAACGGTATTTCAAACTGGTCATTTCCGCAAGATCACTTAATTTATGGTCCTCAGCCAACAATAGCACACTTTAATGGATGTAGGCAGTAGGCTACCTTTTCTTTTAATTGAGAATCATATTGATGTGGTTTCTGGCTTGGCTTGCTGCTGCATGCATTGCAAGCCTGAATGCCTTTTAGTTTTATTACTTTCCTACATTTGAGACTACTATATCTATATATTTGAGACCTTCAGACCTGCTGTCCTGTAATAATAGCACACTTAAGTACTTATTTAGGCCGCCACCAACACCACCACTAGGTTCTACTAGGTTTCACTAAGTTTCACATTTACAGAAACTAAAACATTCGTCATACTCACAGGAGTAGAATCCTGCTAAGGTGGTGTAGGCGGCTGCTGACCAAGCAAGAACGGTGGGATCTCTCCACCCTGGGTCATCGCTAGACTCCGCACCTAGGTGAGCACCTGTGACATCTGCTACCGATCTTGCTCCCGCTCGGTCTCCAAAGCCATCAGCCTCTACCTCTTGGTCTCCCGCTCGGCCTCCAGCAGCCAGCCTTCGCCGCTCGACCTCTCACTCGTCCTGCATTGCCTGCATCTGTGCCTACAACATTTGATTCTAATGTTTCATGACTACAGAGCTAAGGTATGTCGAGGTCAGAGAATGAGGAATGGAAGAGTAAAACTTACCTAGAGTGTGGACACCACGGTCGGCGTTGGCGTATGGCTGGGTTTGAGCTCATGCTCGATGCTCGGATCTAGTTCAGACGAGGAGTCAATGTCGTGTTGAGGACGCCGTCACCCATGGCGAACCACCCATGCTTCTTGCCTTGCCCCAACCTCATCACAAACTCTGGATTAAGCCGCTCCTCGATGGTCGGATCGCACTCAGGCCCAACGACTGACCTTGCGATCTATGTGTACACAGAAATGAGAGGGTGGGTGCTGGGATTGGTGAATGACTCGGCAGGGACATCTGGGTGCCAGTCGATGTCGAACGTCGCCTTGCCCATGTGGGACAAGGCAAATGCCTTGAGGTGACCACTAGGGTGGCCATCATGTGATGTCGACCACAAGAAAGACAACAACATGTTATGTTTGTTGCAAAATTGAGCGTTAGGTTAGAGAAATGGTTTTGCCTTACCCAGGCTTCTGTGAATTCTTCAAGGTTGCGGCTGCCTTGATGGTGTGGTACTCCTTGCATCATCTTACGACGATCGCTGGCTTCATTATGAGACTTCCGCCAATCCTCACTGAGCCACATGTCCACAAGCCTCTCCCAGGCATCACGATGCCGATTGCACTAGTTTGGAGTCGCCTACAAGCCATCAAGCATATGATATATCAGAAGATCAAATTAAGGAAACTTTTAATCTCAAAAAAAATCAATAGTAAAGTTTTGTATTTACCAGAAGGTATTGCTCCTTGGTCAAGACAACTTTATTTATTGCATCATCTTTTGTGAGGTGTTGCTTTAATATCTTGTGGTATGCCAAATGTGTGCCAAGTGACGCACGTTGTGAATCATGTCCGTGACGCACTTCCTACAAGAAGCTTCTACCACCTTTGCCGCCCTCTCATCCTGGCCCTCCTCGCATCTAAAGAAATCCTGCATAAAGGTGCGAGGTATCAATTAATTATTAAAAGAATGCCCAATGAATACGATGTAGTGACGAATGTAGTGTGAGAAAGACTTATCCACAGCTCCTTGATCACCCGCTCAGCCTTGTTATCGTATTTGTGCTGATTACGATCCATGCCATCGAGGGCCAATTTGTAGTGGTCGAACTGAGTGGCGGGCTCCCACCTGCCCTCGGTCACCTACACTAAGCCAGGGTAGTGCTCCTTGCACAATCCTCCTAGGATGCCATTCACTCTGCGTGCCTTGGCTCTAGTTTCCACAAGTTTCGAGTTCCTGCACAAGTGGTTAAACCAAATTATTAGTTTCGATTTTGATTTTCAACATTTCAAATGAAGAAACTTCCATAACATCTGAAGTTACTTATCCCCGTATGGTGTGATTAGCGGGCGGTCCTCCATAGCTATTGGTCGATGTGGGAGCTACGCAGGACCACATAAGTACATGGACGACGCAGTAGAGGAACTAGATCCACCTTCAGTCGCCCCGTCCGCCTTGTACCCTGCAAGCGCCTCGTCCCCTGTAGTCGTGTCATCTATCGAGGTGGAAGAGGACCCCCATGCACCACTGACCTCCATCACTGTAGCCTCATGCACGAGCGTCTGGGTAGTCGACACCATCCTACTCAGACGCGTGCTGCCCCTCCTCCGCCTCAGCTCTGGCTCCGGACGGGGAAGCGACGCCTCTTGCTCCTCAGGGCTGTCTGTACCGCAAAGATCGTGGACAGTCCTCCTAGGTGGCATCTCCTGCATTAAAAAAGATCAAAACAATTAGCATATATAAATGAGGCATACTTAGTAAGAGATGCAAAATGAGGAAAATATAATTACAAAAACAAATAGTATTACATGTATTAGAAACAATCTCCACGCTCGAGATAAGGTGGATTATAGGTATCATCATCACTATCAAACATGTCCAAATTTTCATCCCCCGCCTCCTCAACTTCATCACTGCCAACACCCAAGTGTAATCGGTCAAGGAACAACATGTCCTTTGGATCTTCCACCTCATCTCCAGAGTCCTCGTCAACAACCCTTTCGATGTCTACTTCCATATCGAGTAGCCCAGTTAAGTCTATCTCAGAGCTCCCTTGTAGCCCCTCCTCGTGTTGATAGACCTCTTCGTCATGTGTTTGTGGGTTCAAGTTATAATCTTCATCGATTGGGAGAGGTAGTCTATTGTGTGATGATACTGTGTGAACAATGTACCAACCCTTAAGGTTTTCCTCGGTTTGGCAAGCATATGGACTATAATAGACTTGCCTGGCTTGTTGAGCCACAATGCAGGGATCACCTTCATAGACGAAATCCTGTCGAGTCTCGACTAGCCCTAGATAAGGGTACTGTCTCAATACCTTAGGATAAAACCAGTGGCATTTTAATATGATAGGATTAAAAGATTTGGAACCAAGAAACTCGAGTATGTATATTTCTTCAAGTATCCCATAATAGTCGCCATCATTGCAGGGCATCATAACTCTGGTATTTGTGGTCCTTCGATGCGGCCGACTCCGCTTGTAGTTTGCTGTGTGAAAGCAATACCCATTCACGTCATAAGCCGTACATGAAATGACCCCAAAGTTAAAGCCATCGGCAACCTGCCGCAATTCGACACATATAGACTCATCCCTGTGGAACTGCAAAGTCAAGATAGAGCGTCATGTTTTTCGCACATACGAGCAATGTGAAATCAAGAAACAAGGGGGGTTGGATGCAACTTAGTTGGATGGTACCTTCTTTTCAAACCAAGAAATGAAATCCCGCTCCTTAAGAATGGTATCAACTTCATGAGGGCGAGGTCGCCTTGATTGATGCCAGAATAGATTAAAAAATTCCCTGTGTCAACAAAAAACAAGGGGGGTTGGATGCAGAATAGTGACGATGTAAGAAACAAGTTCGTTGAGAACTTACTGGATATACGACGCCACTTCATCAAGGTTGCCATACAAATACAACATGATACTGCGCCACTCATCATTTTCCAAGGTCTTTGGGGTCAATGAACTTGCTCTTCCGAGTGACCCTTTGAAAAGGCTAAAGGTCGATTCATTTTCGTCCTCATTGTAACGAGGAGGTGGATTATGCACGCTAGGAAGGTTGGCCTTATAGTATTTTGTTGTGAAGTTTGACACCTCCTCGTTAATGAACGCCTCTGACATGGAAGCCTCAATTCTGGCTTTATTTCCACATTTCTTGAGAAGAGACTTTATAAATCTCTCGATTGGATAGAACCAGTGGGCATGCACGTGGGCCCTTATTTGTGCCTTGTACGGGAGGTGCACAATCAAATGCTGCATCGACACGAAGAATCCAGGTGGAAATATCTTCTCCAAATTATAGACCAACACTGGTGCCCTTTTTTCCAAGTCAGCAACCACTGTTCGAGATAACTCCTTGGCACAAAGCTGATGGAAGAAATAGCTCAACTCTGCTAGCACGACCCAGATATGCTCAGGGACGAAGCCTCAAACCATCGATGGAAGAAGCCGCTCGATCCATATGTGGAAGTCATGACTCTTCATCCCTAAGACTCCTCCAGCTGATGGGTTGACCCCCCTCTTCAAATTCGCTGCATACCCATCAGGAAGCATTAAGTCCCTGATCCATTGGACTACAACTGTCCTGTCCTTCTTTTTCAAGACATAATAAGCCCTAGGCCTTCTCCATGTCTTGCCAGCTCTTGGAGGTCACATCTCTAGGTGTGGTCTATCGCACAGTGTTTTTAGGTCCGCTCTAGCCTTAGGGTTGTCCTTTGACTTGTGAGTATCCATGAGTGTTGCCCAAAGAGCTTCATTGACATTCTTCTTAGTGTGCATTACATCAATGTTGTGTGGCAAGGCCAGGTGCTTAAAATAGGGTAGCCTCTCCAAGCCCAATTTATGAGTCCACATATGTTCAACACCATATCCCACAAAACCAACTCCATTTTCATTGGTGACGAGACCATCTATCTGAGCAAGAACCTCGGCGCTAGTCATCTTCTACGGTTGAGGGTCTGTCACTACACCCCTTTTGTAAAGTTCTTAATGTCTCGTCTAAATGCATGGTTAAGAGAGAGGAATTGTCGATGTTTGTCGAACGAGGAAAACTTGCCGCCCTCCTTCAACCTAATGAATTGTAGAGCTGCCTTGCATACCAGGCATGGGAACTTACCTTGGACACACCATGCACAAAATAGCCCATACGCCAAAAAGTCATGCATCGAGTAGTGGTACCAAACATGCATTGTGAAGTTCCTCTTTGTAGCCCGGTCGTATGTCAGTACCCCATAATCCCATGCATTGAACAACTCATCGATCACAGGCTCCATAAACACACCCATATGTTTCCCCGGGTGAAACATCCTCAAATTTTTCCACGAAGGGGAAAAATCCACAGAATGGTTAATAATGTGAAGTAAAAGCCATCACATTATTATACGATAGTTGATAATCAAATCCATACATCGAAACTAGATAAAGGAGTAACATAATAGGTCTTACATTATCCATTACATCACCACTTGCTGAAGCATCAAAGTACAATCATCTAGAAATAGCTGCGAAAGTAGAAGAGCTTTTGCAGAAGGATCCTCATCAACCATCTTGAGTGTAGGCACAAGACCTTCTAATCCTTATAATTCCATTCATCTCTGTGAAGCAAGTAAATCTGCACACCGCCAGATGTGTGCAGGCCATGGTCAGCACTGATGAACTTTAGTGGAAAAAGAAATAAGGGATCTGGCGATCCTATAATTTGGGTGGCTGTGGTTTTCCTATGCATGCAAGCATTAATCAAGTTTATAACAAAAGTCAAGTTTTTAACACATTCCCATCCCAAACACACATCCATCCACCAACCCATCCATTCCAGATCCATCACCACATCTTCACTGCCATCTTCATCAAGACTCACTCTCGGGTCGACCAGGCCAACTCCCTCTCGGTCGGTCTCAGTGGCCCGCAGCCTCAACCTGGCTCACGGCCGGAAGCTACTCTCAGGGGAAGGTAGAACACTCCACTCACTAGTCCGGTGCATCCTCCCAAGGAAAGGTCCATAGCCAAAGAATTGGCATATGTATCGATCGATCAACCATAACACTCTATAGAGGTTTCACTAATCCACAAGATCACCATCATTGACGAGGCCATCGTCTAGGCTGATTCCAGGCGCCTACTGCCATAGAACGATGCCATCCTACCTCTTAGCCCTGGAACACCCTTAGAGTGGCTGATACTATGAGGGCTCATGATCCCATTCCCGCAGAGCATCATGACTGTCTCGAAAGGGTGTGGGGCTATCATACCCATACCTTCCTAACACACGCTCGCCTAATAGTAACGGCATCGACTTATCCAGCGGTTCAGCCATCTTCCCCCCATGGAAAGCGAGTGGATAGCAAGGGATTCCTAAGGTCCTGATACCAGCACAATAGTTTCTAAGTGTGACCAAGCCAAGATGTCTTCTCCAGGGTTGATCTTTAATGTGCTACCACGGCACATTCGTCCCGGGTTCCACCCCTTAGAGGCTCACACCCAAAGACCACCATCACATCCTAGTTAGTCTACTATAGACTACTATTTGTAGAAATGTCCAGATACATTCCCTGGCGAGACTCGCTCTAAAAGCTCGTCGTAGATCCCGGCTCGATCGACTCAACCCTCACCCTACCCCCTACCGTATATTCCAACCCAAAACCCAGATACATCACCAGCAGCTCACAAGCTCATTTGATCCATCAACACACACCCCAAGCCTGGTTTCCCTGCCAAGCCCTCCCAGGGTTCATCACTTCGCATCAAAATGTAAGCGAGTGAAGTAGAATAAATATATATAACTATAGCAGACAAGCATTTGGCTAACATAACAGCGGGTAAGCAGGTGAAAGGTTATGACAAGGTAGGGCTATCAAGTAAAATTCTACCATGCAAACCTATACCAGGTGTAAGCATTACACAAAAGTAAAGCACTAGCAATTCTAAAAATATTAGCCATGTCTACTATGATTTCTAGGAGAAGGTGTTGCCATAACACCTGCGCTGTTGAGGTAGTAGTGGTATGAGTCATCATCTGTCAATGTAGTCATTTAGCAAAACCTCCTCCTTGGTGCTCGTAGTCTCCTTTCTCGGATCGCTCCTCATTTGACTCAGTAAACGATACGTAATAGTCACATAAGCGACTCCTATAGAATAGCACAAAGAACCAAATGAAATTCAAAAGATCCAAATGCATTCAAACATAAGCTCATGACGTAGAGCTCAATTTATAGAAAATTTGGGCACCGGTTTCATATTTTTCTGAGTTCGTATGAATTAGTTATGAGTTTCCGAAGATTTAAATGTATTCTAAAAAAGAAAAAGGTTGGATTAAACCAGAGGCCGACATGTGTCAACCTGGGACTAGGCCACGTGTACAGTGGGGTCAAGCTGATGTGGCATACTGCTGACATGGCGGATGACATCAGCACGACGTCATCCTGACGTCATCATTGACCGAGTCACCGGTCAATGGTCAATGGTCTGACAAGTGGGGCCCACATGATGTCACTGCTGACGTCATCACTGATCGGTCGGGCCAGGCTGACATCACTGCTGACGTCAGCGTTGACTCGGTCAATGGTCAAAGTCAATATGGGCCCTTATTGGGCCGTTACTAGGCCGTTAATGGCCGAGTGGGCCGGATATGGGCCGGGATCGGCCCGCCACGTGGCACGCTTCTGTGCTACCACATCACTGACTAGATCTGGTCCGGGCTCAAGGTGGGTCAGGTCTACGGTTGCTGGTTCATGGTGGACTAGCAGCCCTCGCACGGGAGTCCACCCCTCGGTCCACGACGACGGGGTCCACAGAGCTCACGCTGGGTGTCTCGGCTCATGGTGCAGCGGTCCACGATGCGCTGGCGCATGCGGGTCCACCGGCAGTGCCTTAGGTTCACATGAACCGCATCCATCTACTCCTCCACTTTTCCCCATCCTCTGTTCCTCCCGTTGTGGCGGCGGTCCATGCCGACGACGGCGAGCTTGTCCAATCCGGCAACACGGCGGCCCTCGATCTTCATCATCTTGCTCCTCAGCTCTGTGGTGTCACGGCGACTCGATCATGGTCTTCGAGGCCGCAGCTGGCAACCGGTGAGGTTTCTCCATGGATAGCCATGGGGCAACGGCGATGGCGTGCGGCGGTGCGGAGCAATTGCGCATCCAGGGGTCAAATTGACCACGCTTGAGTCCAATACAGGTCTGAGTGTCGCTATAGGCCTCATCAGTAGCGACCATAAGGCACAGCGAAGCACAGCCACGGCTAAGGCGTGCAGCGGCTTCGACGGACATGACCTCCATGCGGACGGTGGTCTCAGCGTGCTCAGCCTCACCCCTTGGACATGCAGCAGTGTGCTGCGGTCATCATCGACGCTCGACAGCACATCTGGTCCAAAGGACAAGGTCAAAGTAGTGGTTCATGGCATCAGCGCGCAACGGCGCTCTGGAGCGGGCTCCGGCAAGGCAGTGGCGCACTACTAGGGCAACACAAGGCTCCACGAGTCCCTTTATCCTCACGTGCATGCCCATAACATCTTGGTGCCTCAGCTAGACCCGTCGGCGATGACCTTAAGGCACGGTGGCGCTGGACAATGGCAAAGGCGCACGGCGACGCCGACGAGCACAGGGTTGCATGGCTCGAGCAGCAAGGCTAAGCATCTCTTGTTGGCTAGGTGCAGTAGTCTGAGGCAAAGCTCATCATCTTCATCTTGTCCCTTGCAGCGGTCAGAGAAGAGCGGGGTTCCTTCGCCATGGCGATGCTCCAGAGTGACAAGGTGGTGGCGTGGTTGTGTGTCGACAGCCCTTCGGTATCGCGTCCAGGCAGCTAGCGTGCGCACGGAGCTCATCTCGTCGAGGCGACACCAGATCTAGAGTTGAAACAACGCGGGGCTCAGCGTGGTAGCGACAAGCGAGCTTCACCATGGTGGCGCACGGCCACGGCGTCGAGTGGGGCAGTGCGTCCATGCTGGCGTCCTCCTGACACCGTGGTGGCCATGGGGCTCGGCTGGTTAGTACGTGTGTGTGCAAATGTCCAAGGGAGGCTGGAGGAGGCCTCGGCATACGCGTCCTCAAGGTGAGGTGCCATGGGCGACAGCAAGGGTCGGGAGTTGGAAGAGGGGCACGTCGCAGCTTACCAGCGCGGTAGAGGATGGAGGTGTGGTTCATGTCCAAGCAGCGGTAGCTTCTTCGTGCGGTCGAGGCAGAGGTAGTCGATGGTGTGGCTCGTGGTACGGCTCGGCGGCGGCTCCAGCGGGGCCTTCTTCCCTAACTCCGGCAACGGCGGACCTTCTCCTTCTCTTCCACTGCCCCCTTCTCCTCCTCTCCCTTCTCCTTCTTCGATTGATGCTTGGCTAGGTGAAAAGGCCAACCATAAGGCGGTGGCGGCGGCTGGGGAAAACCTAGGTGGCATCGGGGCTTGCTTATATAGCGGAGCGGTGAGGCGATGGCACGGCGGTGGTTATCGCGAGCGGACGAGGGCAATCTGGTACCCGATGCTCCAAGGGATGACACAGTGATGCGGTGGGCTCTGGCTGTCAGCGAGGCACGGCCAATCCACCTTCGCAGCCAAGGCAGCGTGGGGAAACAACCGAGGAACAGCGCACGCACGGCAAGGCATGTGCGCACGCGAGAGAAAGATGCTCGCTGCCGCGGGCGTTTCTTGCCAGGGATTGTCGGGCCAGATGGATTGCCTCTACGCCATGGGATTGGTAGGTGGCAAGGATGAGCGGTTGGGGCAGTTACGTTGTGCGGGCATGCGCATGCTTGCTCTGCGAAAAGCAGAGGAGAGGAGGGGACCGGTGAGGTAAGCCTTATGATAGGTGGGTCCCACGTGGGGTCCATCGGTCAGCGGCTCGGCGCCCTTCTGTCACGGTGTTGGTGCGGGTGTCCATGCTGGGCCTTCGTGGGCCGTTGTGGCGCGGGGAAGAGAAAGAGGGAGAGGGCAGGCCGGGCTGGTTGTGTCGCACGGGCAGGAAAGAAGGGAGGGAAGAGAGGGAGTCCAAGCTGGGCCTGCCGAGTGGCTTGGGCCAGAACAGCCGTTTTTCCCCTTTTTTTAATTCCTTTTTCTTTTTCTTTTCTGATTTTCTAAAATACTTTATATGTATAGATATTTATATATGATGAGTCAATTTGCATAAGTAGTCAAATAGTGAGCATACAAGGCCCTAGGGTATGTGGGGGTATTATTTCCCCTAATATTTATTTGGCAAATAAATAAATAAATATTGTTGCTCCAAATTATTAGGCATAACATAAATTCAATAAAATCCAAATCACATGTTGTGATTACAATGCAACATGAAGATACAACTAATGCAACATATGGCCACATCTAGTGGTACATTGAGGGTGGCATGAGGTGCATTGGACACAAGATTCCAATGTAAGAGCTTGAGCAAGATGAGGGGGAGAGTTAGAGGAATAGGATGGGTGATTTAGATAAGAAGGAAACTTTAGAGTCTAACCTTGTGTAACATGAGTACAAGAGTGTATCAAGGATGATTTGTCTATAGCATCATAGGGACCAATACAGGGTTATAACAAGTTAAGCATAGAGAGGGGACATGATGTGTATTAGTCATGTGATCCCTAGGTAAAAGGAGTATGAACAAGGTGAAGGATTTATAGGAGCATGATGGAGCGTTGATGAGAGGGGAGTTCTAGGGTATGATCTTATATAGCATAAATTCAAGAGAGCAACTTGTGGCAACTCATGTGCAACATTGGTGCCTCACTCCTGACACAAAAGGTGCTAAAGGGTGCTTATCACATGTGGCTTAAGGTTATATTAAGTCACATGTGATGACGATGTTACTTAGCATGGCACTAAACATATGTGCCAAGCGCAACTAGGTTAGGTCTCCTACATGACAAGCAACAAACATGGGTTTGTTTTGAAAAAAATTTTGTTGGTTGCATTTTTCGGTGTTTGAAATTTTTAGGGTTGTTACACCAGGTGTCCAAGAATTATCATCGTCAAGAATATGTTCTGACGTTGAAGAAGGACGCCAGGGGGAGATTGAGGGGGACAACAAAGATTGGCCAACAAGTGTATGGGGCTGCCATCATTCCAAAAGGATTGAACCCATCCGTTGCCAGCGCAACAAGCACATTACGAGCCTCTAGAGCTTTGTCAGCATAAATGTCATCAAATTTTTGCCATGCTTCTCCATCGTCAGATTGTATCGGATGCCATATTTGTGCCATGTCATTTGTTTCACATACTCCTCAGTCATGAATAACCGTTGGAGTCTCGGTATGAATGGAAGGTACCATAGAACTTTCATGGGAATGTCAAGCTGCTCCTCAGTGCCATCACTAGATTTTACCACCATATACCTAGAAGACTCACACTTTGGACAGTACTTTGCTTGGACAGTACTTTGCTTTCGCGTATTCTTTCATAAAGAGGACGTACCCGTTCTCACAAGCGTGTATCTGCTCATACGGCATCTTAAGTGCTTTGAGGAGTTTCACTGACTCGTACATATTCTTCAGTAGTGCATGATTTGCTGGAAGCATGCCACCAAAAACTGCAAGCATACCATCCAAGCAGTCTCGACTCATGTTATACAAGGACTTCAACCCTATTAAGCATCCAATGGCATCTAGTTGAGACATATTTGTCTTCTCATGAAGGGGCCTGTTTGCTGACTCCATCATAAGATAGAATGCCCTTGCGGTTTCCTCTAGCTCCTGCTCCTCCGTTGCATCCGTAGGTCGTTCAATGGGAAGTGCTTGGTGCAAGTCATCCATCCAGTCTGCTACCCCTACATCACTATCAAACTCGTCCAAGCATGGTCTCACCACCTCCTCTCTAATATGATTGCCTTCACTATGGCACACCCACCGGGTATACTCTGGCGTAAACTCAAACTTGCAAAGATGTTCCTCCATGACCTTCTTTGTTTTCCTTCACCTGTTTGCACACTTCCTACATGGACACCACACCTCTTTCGCTGCTTGAGCACCCTCACCAAATGCTTTGTTCAAGAAATCCTCAGTCTTGTGTATCCATCACCAGTGACCCGATACGAACCAAGGTGGCCCGTGTACATCCACTCATGGTTATCCATCCTCTTGCATAAACATAATAGAGTAATATAAACATCAATGGTATATGCACGGCTTGCCTACTATCTAATAGGTGAGGATAGGTCCTAATCCCACCCGCAGATGTGTAGATGAGGTTAGTTTCCATGATCCGCTCCGATCTAAGATAGAATTTCGGCAGCACCTCCCCGCTGTTCTCCCGATACACGTCCTCGAAGGGAGAGTGTGTATCCGGAGAACAACAGGGAGGTGGTGCCGAAACTCCATCTCTGATCTGAGCAGAACATGGAAACTAACCCATCTACGCATCCGCGGGCTGTCCAAAAAACATGGACAATCCGAAACAGATATGACCATAGATATGTAAAGATCCACATACCCCCAACCATATCTGTTTCGGACGGGAGACGCCTAACTAGGCTACACCGATCTACGTACAACAATGGTAAGGAGTTAGGGGATGCTTTATACCTTGGGTGGCAGTGGAGTCGGGGGACGTGGTGCCGGGGTCACCTTCTTCTCCGGTGAGGTGTAGGGACGAGGGGCGTTGCCGGCGGCCGAGGCTCCTCCTCCCTTCTCCTTCTCCTCCCTTCTCCTTGTCCCTTCTCCTTCTCCTCCCTTCTCAACACTGCCCTGACTGATATAATAGTGATTAGATCAATATGAAAGAGACACCCTTACATTGAACGTTACAAAACTACACAGTTTATTGTTGTCTCCATTTCAACAAATATTCCACTTCTCAATGAATCTAATTAGTCACAAAAGCTATTTGTCTAGATTAGGTGATTAGCTACTGTGTTGGCAGCAAGAATAATAGAATTCCGAATGGCCAAGCCAGCTATGGTGAATCATGTTCAAGTATTCTTTAGCAACTGATTGACTAAGTGTATTCATGCATTCCAAAAGAAACACAAAATTGTAGAAATCGACAATTTCTATTTCAGCTTGGAGGGTCAACTTGGGCTGTTAATCTGGGACAACATGATTCAAATGGCAGCAAGCTTAGATGCTACAAATAGTGACATCCCTGCGCCAACACTTGACCTCAATGACCTCACCAAGTCCTCTAACAAAGGATTGAGTGCAACTGACAAGATTGTACTATCAGGTACTGCCATATTGAAAATTTTATCAGCAACTAAATCATAGTCCATGCTAGACTTGTTCCTTGAATAGTTTTTCCACTTAATATTATTACTAAATACTAACTGGTATTGAAAAAATGCCCCCTATGCTTTTGATAATTTCTACTACAAGAATTTGTTGAACAAGAAGGGTGTTCTACATTTTGACCAACAAGTGATGCGATTCAAGGAGGCAGCGTCGCACGGGGACGGGCGGCGCTCCGAGGCAACGGTCCGGGACGGCGGCAGCGCTCCGGTGCAGCGGCAATGGCTGGCGTCCCTGGGTGGCGGCGGAGCTCCTGGGGGTCGGTGTCGGGGTGGCGGCGGCGCTCCGGGGCAGCGGCAGTGCTCCGGGGCGGCGGTGGGGATCCGGGAGGGCGGCAGAGCTCTTGCGGTTCGGGACGGACACGGAGCTCTGGGGCGGTGGTCCGGGGCGGGGGCGGTGACGGCGGACCGGGGCAGCGTCGGCGTTCCGGGGCGGCGCCGTGCTCCGGGGGTAGCGGCGGCTAGCGGTCGGGGTCGGGGACGGGTTGGCGAGTTGTGAGTGTGTTAGCTGTGTGAGTGTGTGAGTGTGTGAGCAAGCCAGATGGCCCGGTAGGGTTTTCAGGGCAACGAGAAACAAATAAATCTTTTACATTCGAATCCTGAGTTCAAGCCGGGCCGGAGAGCGTGGCCACGTCACCCGCTTTTCCAGGCCGTCCGATCGGGCACGTGGACGGTCCGGATCGGGCGAGGCCTGGCGATTTTGTAGAAAAAGCGCTCGAACTTTAGCGAAATCACTCTGCGGTCCTCTCTCCCTCACTCTGCTCCCCACGAGGCGGTGCAGCAGGCGTCTCCTCCGAGGCGATGGCGCACGGGACGGCCACTGGAGCGGGCTGGGTGACGGCGACGGCGCGCACGGTACTGGTGCCCCACCCCGGGCATGGCGGCGCCCGGCGCGGACGCCTCTGACGCGGTCATGACGGCGGCAGCTAGGGCGGGCCCCACGCGGAGGTGATGCGTTGGCACGGTGCGAGCGGCGCGGACCCGCCGTCAAGTCCTTAGCACGGCGAGGGAGGCTCCCGGCGCGCTGGCCCGCTGCACTTCGGCGCCAGCGTGGCCGCCGGATGGCCGGAATCGGCTCTCTCGAGCCGCTTCCCCTACTCAGCGCCGCCGCGCCGTGCACCCGACTCCCGCGCCGGGACCGCTGGCCTGGCGACGCCTCGTCCTCCGCTGCCGCCGCCCGATGCGCCTCGTCCTCCCCCGTCGAACCCGTGCAGGCCGAGGCGTACCTCCACATGAGCTGCAACCAGCAGCGGCTCCACCTGTTCCAACTCGGCCAACGAGCAGGTGGGAGCGGCGACGACGACGGCGCTGACGGAGAGAGGGCACAGCCGGGACCTCGCTGCGCCATTGGGTCGACTCGCCGGGCCATAGAAAAGCTGGCAAA
Source organism: Bothriochloa decipiens (assembly GCA_023333625.1). NCBI lineage: Eukaryota > Viridiplantae > Streptophyta > Magnoliopsida > Poales > Poaceae > Bothriochloa > Bothriochloa decipiens. The sequence goes on from CM041633.1 coordinate 7,623,867, forward strand.
GGAGGTGGCGTTTCCACTGGTTGCAGCCGCGTCTGTACTCCCAAGGTGACGGCGACCTGGCCTTGGCCACCCGCCTGGCCATGCCGCTAGACTGCGTGTTGTGATGCGGTGCTGAAGTTGAAGGGCGGAAGGGGATAGCTGTGCCGGCATCCTCGAGCTACCTACGCTGCCTGTCATCGCTATGGCCGCACCCCACATCAGCTCTGATGCAGCGGTAGACTTCAGCATGGAGGTTGCACACAACGTATTCGACGTAGTGCCTGTGAGGTACGGATATCCTGAATGCTAACGTAGCTTTTTTTTTCCTTTTCTCTTTGTTCTTTACAAAATACCAAGGTATCCCAAATACAGTTCAATATAAGTTTATGTAAAATTCATTTGTTTAAATGAATGCAATTCATTTAAGTTTATGTAAAATTGAATCAATATAACACTTGCACCACTATCATTTGTTTACAGCGCAATGTTATATTGATCGATATTGCTCAATATAACATCCAGTATTGAATCACTTCTTCTAATTGCACCGCTATCAATTGAGATCGTGACATCAGTACATGATGCATCAGCAGGCCAAATTAGCATATCTAAGTTTTGTCAAAGACTCAGTACAGGTAGAACAAAATGAAAACAAAAATAGTTCTGGGAGGGGGGACTTTCTCACTGAAAAGAAAAAAGGAAATGATCTCATGAACAATCCTGTTAATGGGAAGAGTCAACCTAGCAGGTTGCTTATCAGCTAATTTCACATCAACATATTTGTTGCTATATGAAGACCTTGCCATTCAACCGGCTCACAGTGGCATAAATCCATAGAGGTATTGCTGCAACGGTAAACTGCTTCAGTTTTACGAACACTAAGAATGGTTACATTTACAGTCTGGAAACATCACTTATCTATAAAAGCAAACCTCTATTTTCCAATCAAACTTTCAGGAATCGATTGAGAGATATTCAGTTCAACACGAATTTGGCTTGCACATTTTCAGCTTTATTAGACCGCTTCCAAAATAGCTATTCCAGCTTGAAGGAAAAGAGCAGCCACTCTGCTATACTTCTAGATTTCATTTGATTGACGTTTTAGTTACATCTCATTTGATTGGCAGACCATGACAGATAGTCAGATATATCTTTACCTTATCAATTCAGAAATATTTTGGTACTTCTTCCTGCTACTAATAACTATTGCTTATTGTATAGCAAAGGAAAACATCAGCTTTAGCGCTAAATAAATATGCTGGGTCTACTACTTCTGCACCAGGACAATGAGGATGCATAAGACGAGGATATTCTCCAAATAGTAGCTGAGCATGAAGTTCAACATGAATACTTTCCAAATAGTAGCTGAGCATGAAATTTAACATGCAGTAATTGCCTTGGATGAGCTACCTATTTATTGTTAGACAACTATATATGTTCTTCTGCGATATGATTATTCTTGAGAATTGCTAGTAGCTACATATTAAATATACACCCAATTTTGGGATCTTGCCTCATTGAAACATGGACCTATTCTATAACTAAATGATCCAATCTGACGAGTTATGAGCAGCGAGTCCAGATAACAGGATATATGCACTTCCAATATCAGCACGACACACTGGTCAGCATCATGAAAAGCGTGGCTTTTACACTGGTCAACACCATGAAAAGCGCGGCAAAGCCGCACTATGTTTCTAGTACTAGAATGAAAAACATGGCTTTTGTCACATCTTTGAATTGATAATGATGTACGTATAAAAATGTCACAAAAGGAAGATACTATTCTAGATGTTCAACTTGTTGTGCTTTAGTACATAACAACTCAAGATTTTGCAACTAAATTATTGAATGTATTTTATTGCTTTCTAGGCAGTTTGTTAGGCTTATATAGCTAATCTAACTCACGGATGATATAATACCTACGCAGTCAGGCGTGTACACAACGACTTCACTTACAGATTTTGTTGTGGGCCTAACAATTCAAGTTGTGCAATTAACACTAGGAGCGTTCTATAAACTACAGTCATGCAAGATAAACAAGGCCATGTTTTTCATTTTAGTTATCTTCCAGGCAACATGATCCTAGAGCACCACATGGTGGAGAAAACGTTGAAGACAAAGGCAGCAAGCATACATTTGCAAGCTGATATTTCACAATTCATGCCAATGATTTAGTATCCATATGTATTTCAGACGGTCCTTTGCCGAGGGCCCAGCCTTGGCTCTCAGCATAGACACTTCATTGCCGAGAGCCGTGGGCCAGCTCTCTACAAAGGACCATCTGAAATACATATAGCCCCCCCGCAGCCCTAAACCCTAAACCTTATCCATTCCCCCACCCCCTCGCCGCATCCCGCCCTCGCCGCCCCCCATCCAATGCTCGCACTGCCCCGTCTCCCGCGCCGATTGCTCCGGCCTGATTCCCTCGCGCGACGTGATGCTAGCGCCGTGGCCGCCGCATCCACGCACGGCGCGAGTCCCGCAGCCGCCGCTTCCTCCCGCGTCGCGTCCCCGCGGCCTCCGCTAGTCTCCTTCGTCTCCTTCGTCCGCCCGGGCCCCGCCCGTCTCCTTTGTCCGTGCTCTTCGGCCGTCAACTCCGCCGGTTAATCATCATGTTCTATGTTTTTATTTAAATATTACCACTTAGTATGAGGGTTATTTTAAAAATTTGTTCATGGTGAAGCAAGATATCAGAATAGTTCCCTTTGTGTTATGGTTGCTATTTAACCAAACTAGTAAAAGATAACCAAGCTAGGCTTCAAGTTGGTATATTTATAGAGGTGTTGATGTATTTGTCAGTAAAATTGATCTAAAATAAGAAGCTTGATTTAGGAGAACTAGGACTATCACAAGATTCGTACAAGCATCATATATGTTGTCACAAAGTAACTGTGTGGTGAAATTGTATGAGGCCATACATGCCGAGATGTTGTGGTTTGAGTCCCTATGGCTGCATTTGTGCCAAACAAAAAACCTAAAACCTGGCCCGTATTATTTTGCTTAGGTAATTTCAGTGGAAGTGACCAAAGACAATGAGTTTGATTTTTGACAATCCTTTATTTGTTTTTCTGTGTGATTAAAAGGCTTCTTTCTCAGTTTTAAATAAATGAAGATCAGCCACCATAAGATGGCCTCTCAAAAAAGTTTTTGTTCTATTAATTTGTTGTTGGGAACATTATTGCTTTCATGTTGGGTCTATAACTAAACTTCCTGTAAATCCATGTGCCTCTTACAAATTTTACCTCATCTATACTTTTTATCGTGAACATATGAGAATGTTGTCATAACTCTGAAACTGAACCCAATGTAAGATAAATTGTACAGGAAGGGGTGGGTGGCAGAATTCAGAATACATATAGAAAGTTCCTAAATTATTTGCTTCTAATTTTTCTGTTGTGACTTCCATGCATTCCATTCTTTTGCTGGAACTAAAACAATATACCAGTTTCTGACACAAAACAATGTCAATTCGGTTTATGGCCTAATTCATTTATTCAGTTAACTTTGGCTTGCCAAATAAGTCTCTTTATCATGTTCACAGCACAAGGCATTGTTGATTGGCTTTTTATCGTGTCCTTAAGAAGCACTATGCATGGTTGAAGCAACAGTGCCCAATCGTTCCTGTTCTTTCTAAAAAAACATTGGCCAATCATTTATTTTTACATGAGAAAATTGTTTATATACTTGTTTTTTTTGACTTGCAAATGTTGTACTCAAACTGGGAGCCATACATAGAAATTTTCAGATTGATGGTCTTTTGTTCCTTATTTTGCAGGAGAGACTGATGGAGGATCAGGTGGAATGGAACTGGCGCAACATGACAATCTTTTCCAAAACCGAGCTGAGCATAGGTGGTTGTCCGTTGTTTGGTGTCACTTTAGTTTTTAAGACGCCACCAATGACAGTGTATGAAGCGCTTGATCACAAGTTTATAATGACTGCAATTGCCAAGAAGTGCAAGATTATATTTCATCCAGAGCATATTATGAATTATCATCAAGATTACTTAGTGCCCACCAAATCAGTTGAAGAAACCATTAAAATCCTGGCAGAAAAATAATTTGACATTGCGGGCATCAAGTTTATTATCTATCCATGGTCTCCCTATGATGGTGCCTCAGTGCAAGATTGTCACAATACCCATCAACTCCCAAATAGTGGCACCAAGAATGAAGCGCACACGAGATTATGACATTCTGGAAAGTCTCAAGCTTACGGGTCGAGGACTGCCACCAAACCTTATCAAGCGCGATATCATGTGAGCTCACAGATTTTTCAATGCATCAGGAAGATCTCAATTTTACCATCTGTACATATGCAGACCGAGAGACTATACCTGCTACATGGAATGTAGCTGTCAGTAAAGGTTCATTTTTGTACATTTGGGGACTTTGGATCACTGTAAAAAACTATGTACTGAACCCCCCAAGTCAACCAGGTAGGTGCAGTTACAACACTTTAATTTCTTGCTCCATTACTGTTACACTCTTTGCTCTAACAAATCTCACTCTTATTGCAGCACCGGTGTACAGTCGGGTCAGGTACATCCTGTACCCCCATGGTGGTGCAGGTTCTGGTAGAGTTGGTGATCTAGAAGCTCGTGGACGCACTCAGCAATTTCTGCTAGGTATGGTACCACCATCCTATACATCATCCTATGCCTTGCACACTCCTATTTATTCGGCTATGAAATGTTTATAACAGATAGGTAGTAGTAGTAGTAGGTATGTCACACCCCAAAAATTTCTATTTTAGGATGTCAACCGAAAACACTAAATAAAATGTGTTTTCTATAATTTAGAGAATAACTGAATGGGTTTTGTTGGTATGATGCTTGCGTGTTGCTTGTGCTTTGTGTTTTTAGTGTGCTAGGTTATCGAAAACGTGATTAGACGTTGATCGATCCTTTTGGGGAATTTTCTAGACTCTTCTGAAATATATTTTTCTTTTTATCTGAGAGCTTTTCTAATTTTTAGATGCTCCAAAATATCTTCTTATGAGCTCTAAATACTTTATTTAGGTAGCTCATATTCCAAAATATCTCTGAGAATTTTCCCCAAATTTTTGGAGCCTTCGAAGTATTTTTCGTGGCTTAAAAGTCAATTCTGGACTTTTCTAGAATTATTTTATCCATGAAATTAATCAATTCCGAGATAATAAAGTCTCCCAATTTTTCTGACACCTAAAGGCCCATGTATTTATTTACTAATGGACTTTAATAATTAATTAGGCCTATTAGTAAAGGTGGAGGGTGCAATATCAATTAGTACCATATTGCTAGTTGACGTTGACGTGGGGAGTTTTCCACCCTATATATTTGTACTAACCTCTTGGCCAAAGCACATCATAATTACTATGAGGGGAGTCCCTAGTTGAAAATCCCTATGGTAGCAAATTCTATTTTCCTCCTTTCTCTACTTCATGGTCTCCAACCTCTTGCCAGCGTCGTCGTGTTGTGCATGTGCATGCAGGCAGGCTGCTCGGTGATGGTCTGGCCAGCCGCCGACGACCCGGACACGTCCCGGTCAAGCCCCTTTCCTTCCCTCCTACGTGAGAGCAGCAGCGCCATGGATGCCCTTGTTCTCGTTCGTGCGGGGGCGGGAGATCTGGAGGTAGAAGATGAGGTATTTACGGTTTTGTCTTATTATAGAATTGCCACTGGAGTATTTTGGTAATAACTTCTTCGTTTTTACTTCGATTTGGTCCGTTCAAGTTGCGTTAGTTTTGTATCGTCGTGTTCTACACAGTTGAGTTAATTTTTATCATGTCTCATGCTTTTCTATATTTAACTAAATATTAAATTATTTAATATGCTTGTAATTAGTTAGTTTTATAGTTAAAAACAATATCCATTTTATATCATCATAATTATACATGACATGTTAATTTGATTAATCTTAACCTATGTATTTCTAATTATGATTTGGTTAGATTAAACATGCTACGTGTAATAGACCATAGATGCTCTCGTACATTTATATCGTTTGCAAAGCAAAGTTTAAATGTCTTAATAATATGAGATATGTTTATAAATAAAACATAGTTAGTTTAACTTGGTTTTTAAAATAAATTATGGTTTTATGTTCTATGAGTTAATAACTTATTCATGTTTTCTTTAAATAAAGTAAATAAAGCTTAAAGTTGTTTCTTTTATGATGTAAAGCCTTTCGGTAGGCGTTTCTTATGATCGTAGCTATAGCTCTTTTAGTACGTTGTTTACCTTATGTGGTGTACTGTTCTTAGTTGCTTTTTCTTGTTGCTTGTATGTTCCCTATGTATGGTGCTTGCTACGAGTAGAACAAGAACCATTGTGAGCGTTGGAGATCACAAGCAGCCGAATGGAAGATAAAGATGATGTTTCTCTAAGCACATTGCTTTGGGTGTAAAGCAAGTCTTAAGGCAAGTATAGTTTGGGTATTATTTCTGTGGCCATGATCTTGTGACTTAATTAATGTTTAAGCAGTAAACGATAAAAATGACTTTTTAGCAACTTGATGAGTTATCTGTAAGAGAACCTCCAGGATTTATAGTACAGCTGTGAGGGCTACATGGCTCTGGTTTTAGCTCAGTATGAGGACCTTTTCTAGTTAGTTAGGGGTGCCAAGTTGGGTATAGGATAGCCTCTGTCCTTATGAGTATAGCCGGGAAGGAATGTGCCATATTAGAAGGGGGGTTCCTACACCTGATGATCTGGCAGTCCTAATTAGTTAGAAGAACCTTTGAAAGGCTTCATAGTGAACCCTGCCGGTCTTCCTTGGTAGTGGGCTAAGAGGTTGATCACCTCGGGCGAAAGGGTAAATCACGACTCATAGTGAAAGTGTACACCACTGCGCAGAGTTTAATAAACTGGTATACTAGCCCTGCTCAAGAACACGAGTGGCCTTGGAATCTTTATATTAAGATAATGACTTTTGTTTGCTAACATGTTCATAGTTTACCATTTTATGCTTCATATATTATTTATGTTACGTTGATCATGTGTTATGGGTACTGCCTTATTGCTATACTTGTTGAGTTCGACATGGACTCACTCTTGCTATTCCCCCACACCTCAGGATGAGTGTTAGGCTTGTTGTCAACCAGTCTGTTGGATCCAGTGGAGTGAATTCTACACCCAAAGTTTGAAATCATCTTTCCGCTGATTGCTTATTAGGTGATCTTTTATATATTGTGTACGTTATATTTAAAGCATTGTAATTGGTACTATTTGCAGCTATATGTGAGGTTTGTCCTTTAAGACTCACATATAGTGTATATCTGGTTCTGTCCTTAGAGCCGAGTGTGACAAGTTGGTATCAGCTCAATGCTGACTGTAAGACGCAAGCCTAGATAGAATTGGTCGATTTACAAAGCGTTATAAAACTATTTTTCTAGCTCCTTGATCATTGATTTGCTATTTATCTTCCTTCTTCTATTGTCTCCTCCTTGAATAGCTTCCTTTGAGCTATTAATTTGTTAACCCCTTAAACTTTTAATTTTGTTAGTTTACTAAAAGTTTTCTAATCTTACCTTATTCAAAATTTTTGATGGCCCTTTGTCATCTACAATCTGCCCTTTAGGATGACCACCATTGTTGGAGAAGCACGTGTAGCATCGGTGTTGTGATGTGTGCTTATGATGCATGTTGTAATGATTATGTGTCATCTCTATCCCATGTTCCAAAGTAGACTTGGAAAGAGAAGTGTTGGGAATTGTAGCTTTATCCTTGTTAAGTGGGGTAGTGTCTTCTATCCTACCTATCTTTAGATCAATCTTTATTCTTGTTATCTTATCACTTTCACTATGCCAAGTTTTATGTCCACCATCTTTGCCCATCATTGGTATTCATGCCTTCTCCTTTGTCACATCTCATTGGAGGATCAAAATCTAGAGTAGACATCATCAATATCAAAGTTTCCAAGGAAATATTGTCTTCAACGTCATCACTAAGTGGAACAAGATCTTTGTTAAGTGAGGTAGCATTTGGTACTGACCTCATCACTCTTGAGCATCCCAAGTTACAAGACATGAAGACTGAAGTCCATCTTCTTATCAGCTCCTGTTAGTCCTTGCTCCTCGACACTACACCTCATAATGTGAAGGCTCAATGATCAACTTGCATTCATTCTTTAAATCTATATCAGTTTGAAGAACTAGCCTTGTCTTCTAGAACACTTTGGTGTTACTCCATAAACCTACATCTCTTAACTCTCAAAAAGTAAGTATGCGATGGTCAACTTTTGTCTTTCATGTGACAAATCCTTTCTCCCTTGTGATTGATCTTTATCAATCTATAATTCCTTCATGATATGTCACCACAGGTCCCAAGGATCTTAATCTTTCAGTCGACCCATGCTGACTTTCCAAACTTTTCATAGCACTCCACAAACTGTATTTCAAGGAAGTGCAAATCCTCAAAGGGGTTCATTGTTTATTCCCTCTTTGCTCCCTTAAGAGTGTTAAAGAGAGAAATCATGCATTATGCTACTTGAGGATGATGTTATTTTGACCCCTTATCCTCATATCTTAATGCATGAACGTCCAAGATTGTTTTGTCAGGTCTTGTTATGGATCTCGAAGCAATCTAGAGGATAAATCTTGAAGTTCAACATCCCTCCAAAGCTTTTCTAAAGTAGTTGAGTCAGTCCCTGAACAACAAGACGAGGCGCTAGCAACTGTATTTGAAATTCCCTCAAACCCCTCTCCTGATCCGGTTGCTATAGAGCCCCCTGTTAAGGGAATGCACTACACTCCATAGGATGACAAACCTCATCCTTCTTCATTTCCCTTTGGATTCAAGAAAGATTTTTTTAAGATTTTGGAAATACCTCAAAATTTACCACTTCAAGTGAGTCCTCTAACACACTCTACACTATCTAAGGATGACGATGGTCCACACATTGATTCCTTCCTTATGGAACACATCAAAGGACTGACGGCCATCATGAGTCATGAGTGGTTGGCAGAAACAGAGCTATCCATCGAGGCAGCCTGTTGCCCCCTTAGATATTCTGCTTTGCACCATTAAAGAAACCGGTATAGAGGCTCACTATAGTCCTACCGATGGGATGAAGATCTTTTTTTAAAAAAAAGCTCTAGCTGATAAAACTTCACTTCAACGAGTCTTTTATCCCATCAAATAAGCTTCTAAGAATTCCCACGGGAGTTACTCTTGAAAGCTATGGGATCATACGGACCATTCCTTTGTGCATAAATGGTCTCTAGTATCATCTAGATTTTTATGTCTATGACATCTCAGACACATCCCTCTTGGTTTGTTTACCTTTAAGGGCACTCTTTCAGGAAAGACCAAAACAGGGTCTCTTGATTTTGAAATCGGGAAGTTCTCCTATCGCTATCCACTTTCAGGCTTAACAATGCGAGAGAAGATCCCAAACCCGAATCAACCTTGATCGTCTGTTTTGTCTCTACCCCAAGTCTCTTCGAATCTCAGGACGAGATTCATTTTAAGTGGGGTAGATTTATGACACCCCAAATTTTCTATCGAGTCACTTGAAGATAGAACCTCAAAAGGGGATTTTCCACAGGGATTCTGACATGATGGTGTTCTCATCATTCCTCTTGGACTTAAGCAAGAATTCTGTTAAGTGGGGTAGCATTCGCTACCAACTTCAATCAATCTTGAGCGTCTCTAGTCATGGGACATAAAGATCTAAAGATCAATATTGACCATTCTTTTTACCATCTACATCTCATCAACTTCTTATATCCTGAGTCACATGACTACAAGACCTAAGGATCAAACTGTATCTTATAATCATCATCTGCTAACCCTTACTTCTTATCCTAACACCTCATAGGACTGGAAGTAAGGAAAACATGAAGGTCTGAAGGGATTAATCCTCATTCAATTCCTTTTGTCAATCTTTCCTAATTCATAATTCATACACCACATGTCTCATACATCGTGAAGCAAGAAGTTGCGAACACCATAACATCAATCTCCACCTTCATATCGTTTCTCTGCCAATAATGGCATTGGACCATACATCTCATAAAGATCTAGAAATCTATCTATAAGATTTGTGTCAATCGCTTTCATCGTCAACCTTTACCTCTCTTGTCGGTCATTCTTTATATCTATTCATCAATCTTTCACCGAGCCTCGATGACTACTCATATTTGGAAGTCCTCAAGTTATTTTGAGAGTCAATCTATGACTCCCTTGTTAGCCCTTTTTGTGCTCCTTAAATCTTTATCTCGCAAGTGTCAAAGCAACTTCATAACTTGCTTTATCTTTCTCATAGTCTCATCGAATCTCGTGACGAGATTCATGTTAAGTGGGGTAGAATTGTCACACCCCAAAAAATTCTATTTTGGGATGTGAATCGAAAACACTAAATAAGATGTGTTTTCTATAATTTAGAGAATAATTGAATGGGTTTTGTTAGTATGATGCTTGCGAGTTGCTTATGCTTTGTGTTTTTAGTGTGCTAGGTTATCGAAAACGTGATTAGACGTCGATCAATCCTTCCCGGGAATTTTCTAGACTCTTCTAGAATATATTTTTCATTTTATCTGAGAGCTTTTCTAATTTTTAGATGCTCTAAAATATCTTCTTATGAGCTTTAAATACTTTATTTAGGTTGCTCATGTTCCCAAATGTCTCTGAGAATTTTTCCCAAATTTTTGGAGCCTTCAAAGTATTTTTCGTGGCTTAAAAGTCAATTCTAGACTTTTCTAGAATTATTTTATCTATGAAATTAATCAATTCTAAAAATAATAAAGTCTTCCAATTTTCTCGACACCTAAAGGCCCATGTCTTTACTTACTAATGGGCTTTAATAATTAATTAGGCCTATTAGTAAAGGTGGAGGGTGCAATATCAATTAGTACCATATTGCTAGTTGACGTTGACGTGGGGAGTTTTCCACCCTATATATTTGTACCAACCTCTTGGCCCAAGCACATCATAATTACCATGAGGGGAGTCTCTACTTGAAAATCCCTATGGTAGCAAATTCTATTTTCCTCCTTTCTCTACGTCATGGTATCCAACCTCTTGTCAGGGTCGCCGTGTTGTGCATGTGCATGCAGGCAGGCTGCTCGGTAATAGTCTGGCCAGCCGCCGATGGCCCGGACACGTCCCGGTCAAGCCCCTTTCCTTCCCTCCTACGTGAGAGCAGCAGCGCCATGGATGCCCTTGTTCTCATTCGTGCGGGGGCGGGAGATCTGGAGGTAGAAGATAAGGTATTTACAGTTTTATCTTATTACAGAATTGCCACTGGAGTATTTTGGTAATAACTTCTTCGTTTTTACTTTGATTTGGTCCGTCCAAGTTGCGTTAGTTTTGTATCATCATGTTCTACGTAGTTGAGTTAATTTTTATCATGTCTCATGCTTTTCTATATTTAGCTAAATATTAAATTTTTTAATATGCTTGTAATTAGTTAGTTTTATAGTTAAAAACAATATTCGTTTCATATCTTCATAATTATACATGACATGTTAATTTGATTAATCTTAACCTATGTGTTTCTAATTATGATTTGGTTAGATTAAACATGCTACATGTAATAGACCATAGATGCTCTCGTACGTTTATATCATTTGCAAAGCAAAGTTTAAATGTCTTAATAATGTGAGATATGTTTATAAATAAAACATAGTTAGTTTAACTTGGTTTTTAAAATAAATTATGGTTTTATGTTCTATGAGTTAATAACTTATTCATGTTTTCTTTAAATAAATAAATAAAGCTTAAAGTTGTTTCTTTTATGATGTAAAGCCTTTTGGTAGGCGTTTCTTGTGATCGTAGCTATAGCTCTTTTTTAGTACGTTGTATACCTTATGTGGTGTACTGTTCTTAGTTGCTTTTCCTTGTTGCTTGTATGTTCCCTATGTATGGTGCTTGCTACGAGTAGAACAAGAACCATTGTGAGCGTTGGAGATCACAAGCAGCCGAATGGAAGATAAAGATGATGTTTCTCTAAGCACATTGCTTTGGGTGTAAAGCAAGTCTTAAGGCAAGTATAGTTTGGGTATTATTTCTGTGGCCATGATCTTGTGACTTAATTAATGTTTAAGCAGTAAACGATAAAAATGACTTTTTAGCAACTTGATGAGTTATCTGTAAGAGAACCTCCAGGATTTATAGTACAGCTGTGAGGGCTACATGGCTCTGGTTTTAGCTTAGTATGAGAATCTTTTCTAGTTAGTTAGGGGTGCCGAGTTGGGTATACGATAGCCTCTGTCCTTATGAGTATAGCCGGGAAGGAATGTACCATATTGGAAGGGGGGTTTCTACACCTGATGATCTGGCAGTCCTAATTAGTTAGAAGAACCTTTGAAAGGCTTCATAGTGAACCCTGCCAGTCTTCCTTGGTAGTGGGCTAAGAGGTTGATCACCACGGGCGAAAGGGTAAATCACGGCTCACAGTGAAAGTGTACACCTCTGCGCAGAGTTTAATAAACTGGTATACTAGCCCTGCTCAAGAACACGAGTGGCCTTGTAATCTTTATATTAAGATAATGACTTTTGTTTGCTAACATGTTCATAGTTTACCGTTTTATGCTTCATATATTATTTATGTTACGTTGATCATGTGTTATGGGTACTGCCTTATTGCTATACTTGTTGAGTTCGACATGGACTCACTCTTGCTATTCCCCCACACCTCAGGAGGAGTGTTAGGCTTGTTGTCAACCAGTCCGTTGGATCCAATGGAGTGAATTCTACACCCGAAGTTTGAAATCATCTTTCTGCTGATTGCTTATTTGGTGATCTTTTATATATTGTGTACGTTATATTTAAAGCATTGTAATTGGTACTATTTGTAGCTATATGTGAGGTTTGTCCTTTAAGACTTACATATAGTGTATATCTGGTTCTGTCCTTAGAGCCGGGTGTGACAAGGTACTAACCCCTTCAAACCCACTCCAAATTCTTTCACAACCAGAAGAGCTTGATGTCAAAGATAGAATCTGTTGATGCAAAATTCTTATCTGCAAACACACCAGGCTAATACCCATATTCGATATCTGAAGTGTGCCAGCCGATTTGACCTGTTAATCGACAAGGATGATAGATTGAATAAAATCCGAACGAGACGACAGCGATACGCCCGGACGTCAAAGCTCAGAAGGTATTTGATAACTGTTGAACAGATCAGAGGAGACGACAGCGATACGCCCAGAAGTCAAAGCCTGAATCATGCTCGGTAGACGCGGAACCTGCAAGGTCACCGGAGATCAAGTTGATGCAACCCGTCGATTCTTGAAAGAACTCGTTAAAAAAGAAAAGATACTTGACTAAGTCGTCGAAAAGTAAAGTACTGATAAAGGTAAATTGCGATAAAAAGTAGATTTGTTTATTGATGCTTGGATCTCCATTACAATGCCCTTCAGCATATATTTATACTCTGCTAACCAAAGAGTCCTAATTTAATACGCAAAGCTCAAATATAGAAGAAATAAACCAATCCCTTATACGAACTCTATCTCTTTAAGGAAAAGAAATAACACTCGTATAGGAATTGGACTTATACTATAATACGAAATTTGTAAGCTCCGTGTCGCCGATCCTCTGTCCGCTTCCGTTATGATGAAGTTATCTCCTTGTCGGCACATCCCTGGCATCGGTAACAACCTTCTAGCCTTCCTGCCTATCTCATCGGCAATAGCTTTTCTGTCTCATCGGCAACGATCCTCGATAATCTTTTCAGCACCATCGGCAATAATCCAGATCAACATGCTCTTCATCGGCAACCACTTATCGGCAGGTCAGAAGCAATGCTGAAGAACAACCAACCTTTTGCCGATTTAGTTTAGTCTTCGATCCTTATTGACATGTGGCGAAAAATGGTGTCAACACATGCCCCTCAATTTCGGAGTATAAAATACTTTATGCACCGAAATTTCTTCCAGGTCATGATTACCCAAACCGCTTGAACTTCTCCTCGAGGGTTGCGCGTGCGGTAGTGGAAACCTGTACCAATAGGCCCATATAATGCTTCCTCCGCCGCGGCCCATTTTTCATCCGCGATTCAAACCCTAGCTTTTCTCTCTCCAGCGGCGACATCAACAGGCGATCCTCCGACGAACTCGATCGGCGCCACTCTTAATGGCGATTCTTAGCCTTCATTAGCATTCTTCATTTTCTCCATCTTCATCGCGGTCATGGCTATCCACTTCGACGTCCCCAAGGTTAATCTTCTTCTTTACCCGTCCTTTGACATTTCTTTTCTCCTTTTCCGCGCAGTTCATGACTCCTCTTTATTGTCAATTTCTAATCTCAGGAACTTTGCAATAATCTTCTCATTCCAACGCATCAGAATCAATTTATCTGCCTACGCCCAATGGGGAATCCAGACCCAATTGACATCATAAACGCCAAAACCAATCGAATCCCTTTTAGAGCTCAGAATTTTGATTTGGGATTCTGGATTGATACTTTTTGATCCTGGCCGTAAACCACTAAGGGATGGAAAGACTGGTATTTGAGGGTTGCCAGGCCAATGGAATTGTATTGGGCAGAACGTAGATTGGAACAGTGCATCAGACTATCTATTGCTGATATGGAGAGGAATGAGTCACTGTTAATCGCCGCCTCCTATTTCTGGTCTAATAATCTGAATGCCTTCATCTTCAAACATGGACCAGCTTCCCCAACCCTTGCTGATGTGTATATGCTCACTGGCTTGGACATCTCGTCTGCCGATGACAAAACACTGTTCTAGAGAAAACCTAAGCATCGGTTGACTACCAGGAACATTGGTGGCTGGACTGGTTATATCAGCGAATATAAGAAATCCGGATCAGTTAATCATAGGGAGCACTCAGCTTTTTTGAATATGTGGCTTGAGAAGTTCATCTTCTGTGGCAGAACAGTTGGACCAACCAATATGCACCTTCCTGTAGTAGAGATGTTGGCTAACGGCATCAGACTCCGACTGGGCCGATATCTCCTTGGCTCAGTTTACCATCTCCTTCACCAAGTGTCACAAAGGCTGCTACAAGGAAAATCCATCAGCAATCTGGGAGGCCCTTGGTGGTTTATCAATATGTGGCTGAACGCCCATATGCACAAGTATTTCCACATTGATCTGTTTGCCTAGCGATTTCCTCAAAGTCTTCCTGAAGACTATCAACTCGGGGAAGAAGAATCAGCAACACGCCCCCCTATCAACTTTGGAGAGGCACTGGTAGTATTACCAGGGGCGGAAGCAAACAGAGCTCAAATCGATAATCTCTTCCATAGACTCTATATAGGCATCCCTTCTGAGCTTCGGGCCTGGGTTCTGTATGTTGATGAGGAAGCAAGATTCCCTCTTTCCTTTAACCTTACAGATGAGGCTTTGAATAAAGATACCGATATTATTAGTGCAATAATCACTCCTCACGCCATCCCGGTCAACATATTTGGAAGCGGGAAGAACATCAACCCCACATACGAGTTCTATTATCCGTTGGCAGCAGCAAGACAACTAGCCTTTGGACAACTGCCCATCAACCTCTGCTTTGCTGATGTGATTAAACTGAGAGAGATTATTGCAAACCGCATGGATTGGCACAAGATTGTTACTCTCCTTCCTGATGCTGATACCTCTAATGTTGATCTAACCGATTGGGTACCGGCTTCCTTCGTCACCGAGTCCTTCAAATTATGGTGGCAAGAATGGAAAGAGCAGCTATTCTTCGCATCTCCTCACCTTTACTGGAATCTCATTGATCTCGATCACGCCATTCCTACCAATGCGATAAGTCTGACCATCTACACTTCAACTTTCCTTTAATCCATCGGCAACTAACCCTTTTTTAAACAGGTCGATGACCTAGTTCCAACACTAAGTAAGAGCGGCAAGATCATACAGCTGCAGCCGATCTCCCCAATATCCATCATCGGCCATAAAGCTCCTTTGCTAGATGCTCTGATGGGCCGTGTTCATTCCAAGAAGAGCATCAAATCGGCCGCATTCTTGGCACAGACATCTCAGGTAATCACCTCACTTTCTTTTGCAGATGCCGATTGCTATGATTTACCGATCTCATATTTCAGGGTGCGAGTTCTACACCAATCGAATCTTCATCGGTAACTCGCCCCTCGTCTCCACCTGCAGCACCTTTATCGCCACGCTTCGTCATCCTTGATGATTCTCCAGAGGTATTCTTTATTTAAACCTTGATTGTTGGATCAGCACACCTTTACTCATCTGTTTCTTTCACAGCACCAAGTAATCGCATCGGCGACTGCTCCAAGTGCGCAGACACTCCAACCATCCATTGCCGATGCCCCTCAGCCATCCGCTGCCGATGTTTTACAGCACAAGTGTAAGGCTTCATCGAGCGAAGAATCACAATCAAAGCGGGCGAGACTTACACAAGCTCCAATTTCACCATCGGCATCCTCGCCTTGCCCGATATCGCCTGACGTACCTGTGCAGACTTCTCCATCGGCAACTGTATCCGTACAAGGATCTTCATCGGCATCGGTATCACAGCAGCAACCGATCGAGGTACCAACACAGGAAATATCATCGGTAATTGCACCTGAGGTTGCTTCTTCAAGCCAAAAGCGAGAGATTGCCTTAAAACAAGTAAGTTAACTCCCTTAGATAACTTTTAACACTTGGGTTCTTCTGCTGACGTCACTTTTTCTTTTGTAGGAGTAAGATTCCCCTGACAGTCTGTTCTCCTTTTCTATCAGTGGGATTATTCCTGATGATGAAGAGCCTGAAGAAAGTTCCGCTCCAGCCCTTGAATCTTTATCATCTGAAACCAAATCCCAGCTGGAGACATTATTATGCTTGCTGCAACAGGAGACTTCTTTGTTGATCCAGGACTCTGATTCCGCAAGAGCAACCTTCAAAGAAATTCGAGGCCATATTCCTGCCGATGTCGAGGAAGCACTCTTCCAAGCTGCACATCTGGAGAGTCGGCATGTGATAGAACCGACCAATTTATTAGAGCACAAGCACATAATTCGCCATTAGGACGGCAAACTACATGATTGAGACCTAATAAACCCGGTAGTCATACCGAAATCTTGAAGGATTTCAAACTTTTCTGGCACGACCAAGATCCTAATAGGTTAGAGTTCACCATTCACAACGTATATAGTTCGCACATAGTTTAAAACATCAGAGTTCGAAATAAAGTTATTACAAACCAAGTTCAAATTTGAAATAAAGCGGAAGCAGTTTAGTTCAAATCCACACACACACTTAGTTCAAATACAGTGCCAGGTTCTTGATCAACATCCAACAAAAGCATTAAGTAGAGAAGAGTGACCATGCCCAAGGTCTAGTCATCTCCCAAGGCGGGATAGAAGCAGTTCTGACAATAGCCATAAAACATCTCACCATCTGCAAAAACATGGGAAATAAAACCCTGAGTACAAGGATGTACTCAGCTAGACTTACCCATCATAAACTAAAATAAATTGACTCCAAGGAGTATGCAAGGCTGTATAAGTAGGATAGCTGACTCATTTAATTGTGAAAAAGCTGGTATTAAAGAAACAATTATTAAGAACCTTCTAGCAATGTATTTTAATCTGATTATCCTTATCATGCTACTTTAGCACCTGTACTAAACAAGCATGGTAATAATTATTCAACAAAAATAGTAACCAATTGCGGTTGAGTATCTTTCAATCTCAACAGCTCAACCATCTCATCTCTTGTTCAAGTTTTTACTACGATGCCGCTGCTCAAGTCAAGTGTTCACTATCCAGGAACGATGGCGATTATAATCGATTACTAACCAGCTGGCGGGTATTTCTCACACAAACCACACTCACCAGCCACGGTGAGATACAGATCACCGACATTCAATTCAGGAAAACTGTGGGATCAATAGGTACCATCGTATCCAGGAACCGCCCGGCTACCTCATTCAGGGCGACCCTGACCTCAGACTTACTCTCTGCATAACCCGTGGTCCCCCATCTTCACCAATACGATGCGTACAGCAGGTCGACTCCCGGCCCAAATCAAAATTAGGCTTCGCGGTCAGAACGACCTATCCTTCCAGCTAAATGTGAGGCATAAATTCAATATGACTTGAGGACATACAACGGACGGGGTCCTAGTTTGACACAGACGGGATAACCTCACCGAACCTCCAGTTCAGTCTCAACACCAATCCCGCTCGGTCTCGATTTATTATCTCCACATGGTTATCCAAGATAACAATGTATTCAACCATTCCAAGTCACCACCTATAACTCGCGGATGACAGGAAATCACCCGACTTCTACCGATCTAGTTAAGCAGGGCTAAGCAATATTCGTACCTAAACCTAACAGGGTTGAAGTATAAACAGTGGCAAGGAATATAAGTAATGCAGCAACGGTATAAAACAATGCCTATAACTTAATGCATCAAACAAGTAAAAGACTCAAGTTAGATATTTTGCAAACCACAGGGAGAATGCTCCAGGGCTTGCCTTTCAGGAAAGAGCTGGGCTGGTGGTCGAGACACTCCGAAAGATCAGCTTCGGGATCCTCTTCTGCCGCTACTTCCCGCACCAAAGCTTCCTGCTGGCCTTCCTCTTCGGGTGCTCCGGGAACTACCGTTTCGAGCTCTGACGATCCTGTATGATGCATAGTGCATATGAATACCATGTATACGTAGAAATATAATGCTGATGCTGATGGTGAATGAATGCTCAGCTAAGATAAATGATATGATTTTGAAACATATAAGATAAGCACATGTCATCTGCATTCTTCTTCTACCAACAAATCTTAAACAAGCCTCGCATTACAATTTTACTCACACATTAAAAGGAATTATAAACGACTATTGTTTTTCACACTACCCTCTACTGAACCAAAACCAATAACAGATCACACATATCACAAATAGTATAAAAAGCATTTTTACACACATAAAATAATAACTTTAAAGCATTATTTATTATTGAAAGAAATCAGGGTATAACTACAACATGACATTAGACTACTCAAAAAATTCTGTAAAAATTACAGGAGCTTAAGCATGTCTAATGTAGACTACCATAAAAATTTCAAGTCAAAATAGTAAGTAATTTATCCTACACAAAAATGACAAAGCAGCATAATTCACCGGGCATAAAATACTTTGTACATAAAAATATGTCAAACAACAGATCTCAGAATATCATTAGCTCTATATTAGCATAAAAACACTCTCCAAAAAGTTTCATGTATAAATTCCATATATATAATTTATTATGAATTATTTATCACCTAATGGAAATAGGCACCATAACTAGACAGAGCAAACTTTCCACAAGACATAACCTCATAACATTTTTCACAGATAGAGCATAACATAAGAAGACTAACAAACATGGTCTCACATTTTTCTGAGCAACAGGGAATTACTTATGCATTTCCTAAGATAAAAGCAATTAATAGAGATAAATAAATCTATACAAAAAAGTATCACAAAATCCACATTTCATATTTTTCATGCACAGATCTTCTCATAAGAAAAATACTGTAAGTTGAACCAACTCATTTGGATGAAAAATGAAGAAGTTATGGATTTTTAAAATTTTAACAAAAATCTGGAATCAGATTTCTTAAAAGAAAAAGCAAAACGCCTTTGCACCGAAGACCCTGAGTTTACCGGAAATCCACTAAGCCCGATAAAAAAGTTCTCTGTGTCTGGCAGTTATGCACGAAGAACCTCGACTTTTGTCGTATTCTAGGGCGAGGTCCTTGCACAGAGAGGGGTTAGGTAGCCGGCGTCGGCGTGGCTTCGCCGGCCGTTGCCGAGGTTCTCCGGCCAAATTGAGCAGAGGGGAAGCACGACGGGTCTAGGCGAGTCAATCTAGGGTTCTATTGAGGGCGGAGCAAGGCCAAGTGCGCAGGCGGACTGCGGCTTCCCGTCGGCGGCGCAGCCGAAATTCCGGCGAGGATAAACCCTAACTGGCTCCATTGACTACGGTTACAGCTTCTACAAGTCAAAGCGCAGCTATAGCTCGAGTCAGAGAGAGAAAATGTTGGCCGAATCGACCGGGACACGGCGGCGGCGGTCACTGGCCTCGCCGGCCGTGGGGAAGAAGCTCGCGATTGGGGGTCTTACCCTCGGCAAGGACGGCTGATAGGGGGCTCGCGAGCACGAGCAAGACGAGGCGAGTCTGGTGGCGTGCTCAGAGAAGAAAATGAGTGGCGGAGGTGGCTCGGCGATGGCGGCGCAGTCGGCGGCGACGACGGCGAGCTCGCGGAGCGGGAGAAAGCAGTGGGGAGAGCAAAGAGTGAGAGGGGGAGACAGAAGGAGGGAGCGGCCGCGGTCGCATTAACGCGGTCGGGACGGTCGCGGCCGCCCCGGACCGCCGGTGGACGCGCGCCACGCGGAGCGCGCGGGCTGGGCGACATGGGCGGTGGCCGGCCATTTCACTGATAGCTTTGACCAACCGTCACTGAAATATTATTTCCATGATCTCTAATACAAACTTTTCTGCCCTATAACTCCCAAACCAAGCCGAATTAGCCAAAACTTATATTGAAGAAAATGTAGCTCTAGAAGAGTAGAACATTTCATCTATACAAAGTTTTGCTAGATTCTACATATATTTTGAAATACAAAAATCCAAAGAAAATACCCCTTAAATCCCTAAAAATAGAAAAACAGCCCCAAAATCTGCCCTTTTTTAACATTTTTGAACATCTTTCAAGAATTTTCATGAAAAGTGGTAATAACAACTTTTGTTCCTTATGAAATTCTCTAAAAACTTTATTTAGGGTGCACAACATGCAAGAAATCTAGCTACCACTTTCAAATCAGTCAAACAAAACCACTTCCATGGTCCACCTTGGTCAACGATGATAACAAAGCTTAATTAACCAAAACCATGAACATAAACCTAGGTTCATTTGGTGTCCTAATCATGTCTAGGTTACCTTAGAGGTCATCAAACACCAAACACTCATACCACTTATCCAATTCATGTGAAAGGCAAGTATAATTTGAATAATCAAGCATGATACATGAAATGACAATCAATCTTTTTATCAATGCTATGCATAATGATGCTTATGCTTAAGAATGCAAGTGATTATGCATGCTTAACACCAGAGTGTTACACGACAGTTGTAGTATCAGAGGGCTGCCCAGCGGATTGCCGATAGAGCCACTCAGGCAAAACTCAGGGAGGACATGATGAAGCACAAGCAATTTGCCGATGAGAAACACAAAGACATCGGTAAACTAGAAACCTCCCATACAGATCTAGAAGACATGATTGCTCAATTATCGGCAAGAAGAGAATCCTTGCTAGCGGAGCTGAGACAAATCAAAGGATCCTTGGACACAGCAAATTGGGAAAAGGCCCAAATGCCTGAAGCTATCAAAACTCTTCAGCAAGAAAGGGACAACCAAGTCCTCAAGACGCTGGCGCTTAAGAAGAAAATCAAGTCAGTTGAAGGCAATGCCGATGAAGACGCAAAGATACTGGAGGAAGCCGACCAAATTCTCCTGCGTGCGATATCAACCATCCGTTCATTGTTGAACTTGTAAACCTTCTTCCTCGTCGGCAAAACAATGCATCAGCAACTTGTAAAATTTCACATTAACGTAGTGCCGATACACTCTTTTTGAACAAGTACTTTATCTATTTTCTTTTTCTTCACGCATCCATCCAAATACTAGGATAATATTTCTTCAGATATTTACCGTTCAACGCTCTTGGAAATACTTCTCCTTCGAGAGTTTCTAGGATATAGGCATTACCAGGAACGGACCGATTATGCGATAAGGACCCTCCCAATTAGGAGACCACTTGCCGAATTTTGCACTCTTAGTTCCAATCGGTAAAATCAGTTTCTAGACTAGATCGCCATTAATAAATTCCTTCACCTTTACCTTCTTGTCATACCACCTAGCAACTCTTTTCTTATTCTCTTCAATGCTAATTAAAGCCTTCAGCTGATGACTCGCCAGATCTTCCAACTCATCTTTCATGAGTGTACTGTAATCATCGGCCAACAGCTGATTTTGATGAAAGTTTGGTGGCAGCCATCCCCAGCCCCACGAGTTCGCCGATGGCGACCTTGCCGTCGCAAGCCCCACCAAGCGGCTCCGGATGGGCAGTGCTCTAGCGGGTGGAGGACGCCATGGTCGAGCACGCGAAGGTCGAGGACTCCTGCACGGCGGCGGGCTGAGCTCGAGGAGGCCGAGGCCATGCTCGCAAAGGTTGAGGATGAGCCCGAGGTGCCGAGCTCTAAGACACAAATTGCGGAGCTCGATGAGGCCATGGCCATGCCACTGAGGCGATGAAACGGGGCCCGAGGTGCCGTCAATGATTGCCACCACGGGCTCATGTTCCTGCTCCTACCTTGGTGATGGTGGATTGGGGTACAGCCATGGCTGGATCTTGGTGTGGGATAGAAGAGAGAAGAAGGAAGAAGGAAGAGAAAACTGGCACCTAGGTCCCACGTTTTGGGGAGATGTATTGGGAAACTGCTGCAGCATCTCCCCCAATACTCCAGAAAGTAACATTTTGTCATCCCCATTATCATATTATTGGGAGAATTGTATTGAGGAACTATTGGAGCTGCTCTGCTATAAGAGTACACGGACTCTTACAATGAAACTAAAAGAGTAACCAATTCAGCATGTTTTTCATACATAAAGCACTTTGCTATTATAAATTCATATACGTGTTTTGGTTTTTCTTTCTCAATTGGCTTTGTAATAATTATCGCAACCTAAGTTTCTATAGATGATTCAATTTTTTTGCTTAGATCAACAATTTTCTAGTTTGATGATTTTATTATGTTAGCAAATGCGATAGAAATATTTTTGGTGTATGATGTTGAATGAATATACACACATCACGCATGTACGATGGTTTAATATTACTAGTTCATCAACCTGTGCTCTCGCACATGATAGAATCTTATGAGACACTAATAAGAATTAATTATATTAAATATAATTTTTTCTTTACTAATGTTCTAAAGTAATACCTATAATAAGTATTCTATAGTCTATATTGAGTTGTGATATTCAAATCTTGAATTATGTGTTTTTCCGTCCATTTTCGTAGGTTATTTTACATAGCACACCAATATGAATATATATTTAGTTAAAATATTTGCTTAAACTATAATAGTTTTAGCTCCAGTCTATATTTTGACGTGATAAACATACATTTTAATTCCCTAAATTTTAAGCTTCTTAATTCCTCGCATAAACAACTATTACTTATAATGGTGATTATAGTCTATCAATTAGATGAAAACATGTTTTTATATATTTTGAAGAACTTCAGGATTGATCTTTTTTGCTTCTACCATTTTCGTGAATAATAATAATTTCTATAAATAATGTTTATTAGCACCCTATGTATAAATTTGGAACTTAAGCGTATAAACATGCATTTGATATCATGAAAATCTATATCTTAACCTTTATCTGGTGATCTAGTTAATGTAGTATCTTTTACATGTATTAATTTAAAATTTCTAATGCTTATTGTATGGCTTATTTGAAATGTTCATTTTTTTATTAAAATAACATTCTAGGTCCTAGGCTACCCTCCTAGTCTTGACAATGCCATAAATAATTATTTCAGCATGCAGCATGGCACTCAAGTTGAATTTATTGTATCATAGTAGTATTGTTTATCATAGTAGTATTGTTTTATTAAACAAATATTTCTTAAAATTAAGCTACTAATATTCATGTGATATAATGTTTCAATAAAAGTATTTAAACTTTTTTGATGACAACGTCTTTCAAAATTTATTGTCATGTGTTAACGTAAATTGAAGTGAACCGTAATTATCATTACTAAGAGGTCCATGCTGATAAGCTTAGAAAAACAAACATTTATACTAATATAAGTTTTATCTCGTCATTGTTGAATTATTGCTCATAATAACATATATTAGGATTTACATATATGTAGATTTGAGCGAATTTAGTTCATTTTTTAGACCATTGAGGTAGATAATTGATGTACAGATTATAAGGTTTACATTATGTTTTCATACTGACATATGTGTTGGCGATTTGAATGCAAACTTAGGGGTCAAAGCATTATCTTTCTTAATGACATAGATGGATAATTTATAAAAAAATAATATTGGATTAGTTTAATTATCTCTTATAATTTTGAAGGCTTCAATTTTTCATATAGGCTTTGTTGATAACTCCACTGATCATAGTCACCTAATTTTTTTGGCATCATTATCAGAATGTAAAATGAAGTAATTCAGTGACTTTATTATTAAAATTTATTCCTAATGGTCAATAAGGATTATATCAAAACTTATTTATGTAAAGTCAACCAAGGACATTAAAATTATAATAAAAATTATACCTGATGGTCAATAAGTTTCATATCTTTTTCGTTGGAGGAGACAAATCAAATAGGTGTGGCCGGTGCCAATGTTAACATAGATGCTATGGATGCTGGACATCTTGGCACCAGTGGCCTATGTGTTCCCACCTTCCCTTTATATAGATCACCTCGACGTCCCTATGATGCTACCACACGCCTGTCCTTCTGTCCCTTCGATGGGATTGGATACGACGTTTGTGGTCGGCGCAGGACCGGATGTTGGAACCGTGCTTGGTGTATGGTCGGACGTCGTGCGTATGCTCAAGTGCTGAATAGAAATTGTCATCTTCATTTGGTAGATGATAATTTTTCTCAATGCCTTGATAGATTTTAGGATACTTTTGTAAGTCACCAGGGCACAAATGTCGTTCAACTCATCAGTGTCAAGTGGAGCATGATTGTCCAAGTAGATCGAGTCGGCTTCCTCATCGGTGTAGTAACGCTTTCCTCGTCGTTGATCGTCAGTTGGCAGTCAATATAGCATCACCTGCCTCACCGGTAGATAGTCAACGCAGTGTTTCCTGCCTCGTCATCGTTGGTCGAGAAACCATTGTACCTCGCTTGCTTCAGCCGTCAAGTGCATAACTTGGTACATGGCACCTGGCGCACTACTGGAAACCAGCACTTCGCCGACTGTTTCAGACTTTGCCGAGTGTTTTTTATCGGGACACTCGGCAAAGCAATATTTTGCCGAGTATCACACTCGGCAAAATATTGCACTCGGTAAAGATGGCATTACCGAGTGCCAGGCACACGGCAAAACCGGGCACTTGGCAAACCTGGGCTTTGCCGAGTGCCAAAAGTAGCCACCCGGCAAAAGGTGGCCGGCCCATGACGGTGGCCACCTGCCGTCAGATTTTGCCGAGTGCCTAACGAACCGCACTCGGCAAAACTTTTTTTATTTTTTTAAAATTAGTTGGCCGAGTGCCGGCCTCAGGCACTCGGCAAATTTTTTTTAAAAAACACCTATTTTGCCTTGTGCCAAACCTAGGCACTCGGCAAAAGTTTTTTTATTTTTTTAAAATTACTTTGCCGAGTGCCAGCCTTAGGCACTCGGCAATTTTTTTAAAAAATACCTATTTTGCCGAGTGCCACGTCTAGCCACTCGACAAAATTTTTTTTAAAAATTATTTTGCCGAGTGCCAACCTAAGGCACTCGGCAAAATATTTTTTTTAAAATGTATTTTGCCGAGTGCCAAATATATTTTGCCGAGTGCAGAACCTAGGCACTCGACAAAATGTTTTTTTATTTTTTCAAATAATTTTTTCAAGTGCCCTCTGGGCCGGCACTCGGCAAAGAATATTTTGCCGACTGCCTCACGCGGCACTCGGCAAAATATTTTTTTCTTGATTTTTGGCCCAAATTTTTTGGGGGACTTGTGACATTATTGGAAAGTCTATTTTAAAATTTGGGGCAATTTTGATTTTTTTGGTATATTTTATTAATTTATTTTATTTTATCAAATTTTTCAGCATAATCCAAAATAAAACTATAGGTACATGAAATAATAGAATTCGGTCATCCAAAAATGGATACTCATAAAATTTAGGGTATATTGACCTCGTATCCATTAGCTCATATGGAATCTCGAGCATCTTGTTGACGTAACATGCTGAGTTAATTGCGGGAAAAGTGATTTTAAATTATATAAAATCCAAACGAAGTCCAAAAATCACAAAACTTGTTGAGGCGTCGTGTTATAGCATGTGGAGGCCGTGGTAAAAACTGAAAATATTTTGAGCAAGTAACGACGTCGGATGCCAAAAACCCAGACATCTCCACATGTGATCACTATGATCACATGTGGATATGTCTGAGTTTTTGGCATCCGACGTCACAACTTGCTCGAAGCCTCCTCACTTTTTTACCACAGCTCCACATGCGATAATACGACACCTAGACAAGTTTCATGATTTTTAGATTTTGTTTGGATTTTATATAATTTGAAAACACTTTTCCCGCAAGTACCTTGACATGTTACGTCAATGAGATGCTTGTAATTTGATGTGAGTTTCTGGATACGGGATCAACATACATGAAATACCATGAATATTTTTTGAATCACTAGATTTCATTATTCCATGCACCTGCAGTTCAAATTTGATTTATCCATAAAAAACAATGAAATGAAATAAATTAAACAAATATAAAAAGTCAAAATTTCACCAAATTTTAGAATAGAGCTTTACATACAGTGGCAAGGTCCCACAAAAAATTTTGGGCCAAAAATCCAAAATATATATATATTTTGCCGAGTGCCTAATCTGGCACTCGACAAAAATTTCTTTGCCGAGTGCCGAGGCTGGAGTACTCGGCAAAGTGTTTTTAAAAAAATAAAAAAAGCTTTGCCGAGTGCCACCAGGACAGGCACTCGGCAAAGCCCGTGTAACCTAATTTGGCCGGGCGGGCCGGCCCACCCCACCCTGCGTCCTGCTATTCTCTCCCCGCTCCCTTCTCTCCCCACGCCCGAGCCGCCACCGCGTCGCGCCGCCCCCTCTGCCGCCCGAGTGCGCCTCCAGCCGGCGGCGCTCGGCTACGTGGCTCGCGCGCGCCCCCGTCGCGGCCCCGGCGGCCGAGCTCGCCTCCGCCGCCCACCGGCCGAGCCCCCGCTGCCCTCCCATGCACGTGCACGTGCGCGCTCGCCGACGCGGCCCGCCGTCACTGGGGCCGCCGGATTTGGCCCCGGTCCGCCCCCATCCCGCGGCCATGGCTGCTGTGGCACCGATGGAGGTGTATGTGAAGGCCGCTGCAGAACCATGGCGAGCAGAGCCATTGCCGGTCACGTGCTCTGGGACGCCGGCCCGACCTGGCAGTGAGGAGAGGCCAGGCTGGCCACGACCCCCCAACGCCGACTCTCCTTCTTCGTCAGAGGCCGCGCGGACAGCCACCGGGTGAGGATGTGTCAAAGCAGGAGGCAGTGGTGGAAGGGCGAACAAGAGCAGCGAGCTCCCAAAGTCAGTCGCTGCCATTTCCAAGAAGGACGTCAGAGGTAGAACTCATATTCTCTGCAGGCATTAGGCTACGAATTTGATAATAAGTTTCATGCAATTGTTCAGGTCATATGGCATGTTTTTTCTGGATAAATTTGATAAAAAGTTCTATGTTTAGTAACAAAAACATAGTTTCTATTGGGAAACAACTTTGACATACAAACTTCCATCTCAAATTTTGGAGTCGAGAACAAAACTTTTCGTTATAAATATTTGAGACAATGCAATATTCAGTGAAGATGACGTGGACACTTCGCTATGACTATTTCAAACTTCGCACATATGATTTCACATGTTTTAGGTTATCTAGCAAAGATGACTTCGCTAAACTCCTGATGACCAGCAAAGCTGACGTAACGGCTTCACGTGAAGGATCAACAAGGTTGTCTGCTAAGTCAAGAAATCATGATCAAGTCCAAAGTTGCTTAAGGAGACGAAAGGAAAGGGGCGAAGTGTATTTCTCCACTTTGCCGATTTGCTTTCTAGCTAAATGTATAGGAGGTATCATGACTAATTTTGTAAGATTCCTTGAATGGCAAAGCCAGGGGGTCTATAAATACCCCTTGGGGTGTAAACTTTTGGGCCAGAATGAAATACAAATTGCAACCAGCATATTGTTTTCACCTTACTTATATGTGTATGATTTCTTCACACAACATCTGGCGCCGTCCATTTGTGTGATCGAAGACACCCACGACCACCAAAATGGGATGACCCAGTAAAAGGACAGCTGCGACCGACAACAACGGCGTACAAGATCCAACTATAGAAGATGCAACAGAAACTAAAACCAGACATGTTCAAGAAGAAGAAGAAACTCAGAACGAAGAAAGAAGACTCAAGGAACTCGAGGATCAACTCGCTGTCAAGAAAAAACAACTAGAAGAAGCAAAAGCAAAGACAAGGGAAAAGTCCCTGAAGTAAAGAATTGCGGAAGCAGAAGCAGAAATAAGAAAACTCAAGAAGAGATAGAAAATGAAAGCGAAGTCACAATGCAAGACCCAAACTTAGTAAGCAAAAACACCAACAGCAAAGACATCCAAAGTCAAATAGTAACAATTGACACAGAGTCACCCCTGTCAATCAACATTCAGCTAGCGAAGTGGCCAACAGGATTCAAACTCAACATCATCCCAACTTACAATGGCCTGACTGACCCAAGACAATTTCTCATGAGCTTTGAAGCAGCAGTTACATAAGTGGGGGAGATACAAACACCCCCGCGAAGTCGCTCATCATGGAAGTAAGAGGACCAGCACAGCATTGGTACTCTTTGCTAAAACCAAGGTCAATCAAATCTTGGGATCAACATCGCACAACTCTGCTCTTAGATTTCCAAGGCTTACAAAGAGTTGAGCTCACAAGCGATGATCTTTTCAACATCACGTAGCAACCAAAGGAACCACTGAGCTAGTATTACAAAAGATTCGTACAAGCAAAAGCTCAAATCCCAAACATACCAGATGAAGTTGTCATCATTGAAGCAATCAAAGGACTACGTGCAGGCCAACTTTCTTTCCACTTCAAAAGGGAAAGACCAACCACAGTGGAAAAGTTATATGAAGAAATGAGAAAATACTATGAGTCCGATGAAGGCTATAGAAAAAGAATAGAAGAAGAGAACGAAGAAAGTAACATGTCAAGATCAAATAGCAATTCCCAACACTCAAGAATAAATGCTGAGCGAAGACCATTTTAGAGGATAAATTACATCAACAACACGAGTGAAGCTGCCAGTCAAGGTTCAAGATCAAACAATCAAAGAAATTTTCAAAACAACAGAAGTTACAAGGAGAACTTCCAGCAAAGGGAAAACTACAACAATCAAAGTAGAAACTTTGAAAGGAAAATTTTGAGGCCCAAAGAAATATACTGTATCATACATGGCAAAGGGGCTAGCCGCACATCAAAGATGTGCCCAAGAGTAAAGAAAAGCATTGAAGAAATGCATAAAGAGAATAGAGCAACTTCGCAGCTAAAAGTTGTCAATCATCTAGCTCCCCAAAGAATAAGTTACTTGCCAATAACTTACCATCAGCATGTGTTGCCACCACCTCCGCCAATCTACAATTGCCAGCCGCTAGCAGCGTGTCCGCAAAATCAATGGGGCCCAAGTCAGCAGCAAAGTTTCCACCCTGAAAGTTCAGTGGCAAATAGCAATCACCAAATTCAACACAATAACAACATGCCTGAAGCGTCAACAAGCAATGGGAATACAATCATCCCAAGCAAAGGTAGAATTATGATAATCATCAGAGGAAACAGCATGGAGCTTGATATAAGAAATGAAAGAAGAAATTATTTTAGAAGAGTAAATTCCATAGCAGTCAAAGGTTCATTCAAGAAAACAAGATGGTCCCACATGCCAATCACATTCTCAGAACAAGATCTCAAGCTCAAAGATTACCCTCATATGGACGCAATGGTCATAGAAGCAAACATTGAAGGTTGGGCAGTATCAAAAATTCTAATAGATGGTGGCAGCTCAGCAGATATCATATTCATAAGAACTCTAGATGCAATGCAGATTGACAGAAAAATCTTGGGAAGAGCCAAGCACCCATTGGTTAGCTTTGGCGGAAAGAAAATAAACTCTGTCGGCAGAATTGTCTTGCCAGTCTCATTCAGAACAGTGAACAATGCGAGAACAGAGCAAATAGCATTTGATGTTGTTGAAATGCACAACCAATACAACGCAATCTTTGGAAGGGGAAATTTAAATGCCTTTGAAGCCATAGTAAACTACCCATACTTATGCATGAAGATGCCAGCAGTCAATGGCATCATAACCATCTTCGGTGATCAAACAGAGGCAAGAAACATAGAGAGAGATGCAATCCCAGCTTTCAAAAATATCCATGTGATACAAGAAGAAGAAGAAGAAGAGGACGAGCTCGAAACTAAAAATGCAAGGACTCAAGAAAAGGCAAAGTCCTGCGAAGACACAAAGAAAGTACCACTCAACCCAATGGTGCCAGAAAGATAAATTATCATTGGCACAAATTTATCAAAAGAGGAAGAAGAAAAGATAATACAAGTCTTACAAAGTAACAAGGATATCTTCGCCTGGTCTGCACAAGACTTAGAAGGAGTAAGCAGGGATGTCATAGAACACAAGTTAAAGATCGACCCAAACATCAGGCCGAAAAAGCAAAAACTCAGAAAGTTGTCCGAAGACAGAACACAAGCTGTGAAAGCTGAAGTCCAAAGATTGCTAGATGCAAAAGTCATAAGAGAAGTACAATTCACAACTTGGCTCGCAAACATAGTCATGGTGCAGAAGAAAAACAAAAAGTGGAGAATGTGTATAGACTTCGCAGATCTCAACAAAGCATGTCCAAAAGACAACTTCCCTCTACCAAGAATAGATACTCTAGTAGACCAAGCAGCAGGAAGTGAAATGCTCAGTTTCCTCAATTGCTATTCAGGCTACCATCAAATTTGGATGAAAAAAGAAGACAAAGAATACACAAGTTTCATTACACCATTTGGAACTTACTGTTTCCAGAGAATGGCCGAGGGGCTTTGCAATGCAGGAACAACTTTCATCAGAATGACATCCACAGTCCACAAAGATCAAATACCAAGAAACTTGCTTGCATATGTTGATGACTTGGTAGTCAAAAGCAAAAGAGAGAAGACCATGTTGAAGACTTACAAGAAACCTTCTCAAACCTCAGGAAAGCAAATCTAAAGTTAAACCTAGAAAAATACACATTTGGAGTTCAAACAGGCAAAATTTTGGGGTGCATCGTATCTGCAAAAGGAATTGACCCGAATCCAGAGAAGGTGAATGCAATACTGAATATGCAAGTGCCAAGAAACATCAAGGACATTCAAAACTTGACAGGAAAATTAGCTTTGCTGAACAGATTTGTATCCAAATCAGCTGAGTGAAGCCTCCCAATATTTCAAGCACTAAAAGCGAAAAAGGAAAAACTCAACTGGGGTCAAGAACAAGAATCTTTCGAAGAAATAAAGAAGCATCTATCCAACCCCACAACTTTGACAACACCTGACCCAATGGCAGATTTGTTACTATATGTATCAGCAAACGAAAGTACAGTTAGTGCTGTACTGATTCAAGAAGAAGAAAATGAGCACTCAACAAGAAAAGTTCCAGTATACTTCGCATTTGAAGCTTTGTCTGGATCAAAAATTTTCTATTTAGAAATCGAGAAAATCACATACGCAGTACTTATGGCATCCAGAAAGTTGAAACACTACTTCCAAGCATATAAAATAAGAGTGCCAACAAATCAACCCCTCAAAGAAGTGCTACAAGGCTGTAAGTCCTCAGGGAGATTGGGAAAATGGGCTGCACAATTGTTTCAATACATCATCAAATTTTAGAAAAGAACAGCAATCAAATCCCAAGTGTTGGCTGACTTCGTAGTAGATTGGACACCCTCAAAGTACAATCAAGAAAGAATTGAGCAACCAGAATGGATAATCTATTGTGACGGCGCTTGGGGCTTCGCCGGGGCAGGAGCTGCAGCAATCATAACCTCACCTTCTGGAATCAAACTCAAATACGCAGCATGACTAGACTTTCAATGCACCAACAACATTACAAAATATGAGACAGTATTGTTGGGACTTCATAAAGCAAGAGCATTGGGAATTCAAAAGCTAATAATCAAGACAGATTCTTAAGTTGTGGCTGGGCATATAGAGAAGAATTATAAAGCAAGAGATCCAGAACTAGCAAAGTATCTCCAACTATTGAGAGATCAAGAAAAACACTTCACTGGATTCACAGTGAAAAGTATCTCAAGAAATGATAACACAGATGTAGACGAAATTGCAAAAGCCGCCGCCCAAAAGTTAGAGTTACCACCAGAAGTATTCCTTCAAACTATCACCAAAGCCTCAATAAAAACAAAAATTGAACAACCGAAAGAAGTACACATCATAGAAAGCGAAGACTGGAGAGCTCCAATTATGGCATTCCTCAAAGGATTTTATGAGCCAAAAAATGAAGTTGATGAAATAAGAATGAAGCAAAAGACCAGAAGTTACAAAATCATCAATGAAGAACTGTACAAGGAAGGAGTTTGCCAACCACTACTAAAGTTCATCTCAAGAGAAGATGGGAAAAACTTGTTGAAAGAAATACATGAGGGAATCTGTGGATGTCACACTGGGGCTAGATCAATAGTTGGGAAAGCCTTCAGACAAGGTTTTTCTGGCTAACTGCCCAAAGTGAAGTCAAATGGTAGGAAGTAAAGCCAATGCACCAGGAACAAACCTACAACCAATTGAACCAACTTGGCCACTTGTAAGACGGGGAATCGATATAGTTGAAAAGTTACCTCTGGCTCAAGGAAATTACCAATACGCAATAGTTGCAGTGGAATATTTCACCAAGTGGATTGAGGCGAAGACATTCACCAACATGTCCTCTCACACAATGAAAAAATTCCTATGGCAAAACATCATATGCAGATTTGAAGTCCCCAGACACATCACAGTAGATAATGCAACGCAATTTGATAGTGAAGACTTCAGGGAATATTGTCAATCAATGGGAATCAAACTTTGCTTCGCATCAGTAATACACCCACAGTCTAATGGAGCAGTCAAAAGAGAAAATGGGATAATTTGCACTGGAATTTCAAAATGCTTAATAGACCTGAAAAAAGGAAAATGGGTTGACGAATTACCAAGAGTAATCTGGTCTCACAACACTTCAAAACCAAGACCAACAGATTTTTCTCCATTCAAGTTACTATACAGAGATGAAGCAATGACCTCCGAAGAAATAAAGTATGAGGGACCAAGAACAAACATTCAAATGATCATAGAAGAGGATCAAGCAACAAGCAAAGATTTACTCGAAGAAGAAAGAAATGAAGCACTTGAGAATATCAAGAAGTACCAACTTGAAACATAGAAGTGGTACAACAAAAAAGTCAAGCCAAGAGAGTTAGCACCAGGAGATTTTGTCCTCAAAAGAAAAAGAGATGAAGACATAGTGGGAAAATTCCAACAAAAGTGGGAAGGGCCTTTCATCATCACAAGAACAAACAAAGAAGGTGCGTATCACCTAGCAAATCTGAAAGGTGAAGAACTCAGTCACACTTGGAATATAGAAGCACTTCGTAAATATTACCCGTAGCCAAACTAGAAGAGTAGTTTTACTTTCTGCAAAGTAGAAGTAGAAGTTTCATTTCAAGCAACTTTACAATTCAAAATGTAATCGAGCTGCACTCTTTTTCCACTCAGGGGAAACCCTTTGCAGGGTGAGTGGTTTTTTAATGAGGTAGTCTCTTCGTAAATCTCATGAAATATAAATGAGAAAATAGTTTCCCCAAAGATATGTCTCTACATTGCACAACTAAAAGTACAAAATGCCAAAGAGTATATCCAACATATACTCTCATATCGGCACAAATTTTGCAAAGCTAAGTTAGCATCAATATTTTATTAAATCTAAAAAATGCTAACTTATCCAACTCAAATAAGGCTAAGGAAAATTTTTTAACTTCATTTCACTAAGGTGAAAATGTTTTCAGCTTCTAAGGAAGCGTACGCATCCACTTCGCATGAAAAAGAAGGGACGGCGTTTCAAAATTTGCTAAGGCAAATTTTTTTGACCTTTTTTCATTAAGGTGAAAGTGTTTCAAGCGTCTAAGCGAAGCTCACGCGTCTACTTCACACGAAAAGGAAGGGACGGCATTTCAAAATTTGCTAAGGCAAATTTTTCAAACTTATTCCACTAAGAAGAAAACATTTTCAGTCTCTAAGCGAAGTATACGCATCAACTTTGAACGAAAAGAAGGAACGACGTCTCAAAATTTATTCTTCAAATCGGTCTCGTTAGAGCAAAAATATTACCAGTCCTTAAGCGAAGCACAGACAATCACCTCAAACAAAAAGCAGGATCTTCAAAAAAAGAAAGACAATAAAATTCAAATTGATTATACAATACTCATTTACAAGTGAAGGTAAACTCACACACTTCACAGTACAACAAGATGTCTAGCAATACAACTTACCTAGTTACAAAAATGTGTTTACAAAATTAGTCATCTTGACAACTAACTACTTCGGCAACATCACCAAGTATGTCGCTTACAACTTCATTAATAATATCATCCGCTTCACGGCGTAAATAGTCCTCAAAAACATTCGCCAGCGAAGTACTTGACTCAGATGACTATAAGAAGAAGAGGTTAGAAAACAAAAGTCCAACCACAAAAAGTAAACATTACACGTCAAATTTTTACCTATGCAAAGTCCGTGAAATCAAAAACTCGACGATTGGGAGGCCTGATATTACGGTATCGTTTATTCACATCTATAAAAAATTTGTAAAATAGAATCACCAAAAAAAGTTCAAGTTTAAAATAATGAGAGCAAAACTTCGAGCAAAAAAATCATCGACATCTCAATCATCATACTTTGCACAAAAATCATAAAACTCGACAGGCTCGAAAACGAAGTCATCTTTACACATTAACAAGGGAACGATATCTTCGACATCCTGCACAGGCTCAGCATGAGGAAGCTGCGTAGGATGGACAAATAGTCAAACAGCTTCCAAGTGTATATCTTACAAAGACGATAATTTAGAACCATTGTATCTCAAAATCCTCTCATCTTGCAAAAAGAAAAAGACAACTAGAGCCTAAGGATGGTCGCCACTAACATTGCTAGATCCAGCACCACCTTGACCTTTAGCACTAGCCCCCCTCTTCACAGCTTCCTCCATCTCCTTCTGAGCAGCCTCTGCCTCCTTTGCAATTTGCTAACAAACAAAAAGAAAAGGTTAGATATGAAACACAATAGAAAACAAAAACAATTAAGTGTAAAATTTACCCTCTCTAATTTCTCTCTAGCTTTATCAAAGCAGTGAGCCCGACCACCTGACCTCCAATACTGCTCAAGATATTTGTTGCACAATACTTGTGTGGCCTTCGTCACATTGGTTAGTTCACCCACAGAAGGAAACTTGTAGTTGGCATCACAAAGTTGTGCAAACAAAGGATCCTGGCTTTGTTTCATCAAATGAAACAAAGCGCAGAGTAATATACCCCAATATCAACTGTGGTCTTGGTAACTCGGGACAAATCTTCGTAATGATGACAAAGCCAACTGAAGAAACTATCACGATCACCAAGCTCCCAACATTTTTCCTCAGGACGAGCTCCAAACTTGTCATAACATTCAAAACAAAGTTCCCAAATTTGGTTGCAGTTATCAAAGAAAGATTTGTCCTACTCTGTCAATTTTTCTTAATACGTCGCATATCTTCTTTCAACTTTTCATTCTCTGCGACAATTTTCTTCATCTCATCCTCTTTTCTCTCAATATCAGCAAGAGCACTAATCAACCTAGTCTCCAAATTGTTATGAGCATCCACGGCATCAGCCCTCTCCTTTCTTTCCCGACAAGTTGCTCCTTCAGATTTTGGATCTCAACTTGATAATCACGCTTGCGAAGGGCAAAGTTCTTCTCTTTTTCTTCTAGGCGTGTCCGCAAACCTCTCATTAAGAGAGAACCTTTGTACATCATAGATAAGCCAGCATCAGCAACTTCGAGCAACGGCTTCTTCGATATTTCAAGCTCCGCATCAGGGATAGTGAAAGCCTCATCTATGCACTTTGATACCTGAACCTTAGAAGTGCAAGGCATCATCCGAAGTTTATCAGCCCTAATACCTATAAACTTGAAACAATTAAGATCTAAACTTTTCTCTTGGCAAAACTCTAAGCCCCGCTTTAGAGCATCAGAAATTTCCCCTTCACCACCAGCAGGGACAACAGGAGTCAAAGGATCCTGTTGAACATTTTTCATCTTACTAAAATCAACACTCTTCTGAGGAGAAGACGGTGCATGAGGAAAAATAGTTTCTGCAAAGAGACAAAAATCAAGGATTAAGCAAAATAAGACAGCGCAAGCCAAACAAGTCAGACATAAAAACACATTACTTTCTAGTAGAAACACGTTCTCCCAAGCTACATTCAACCTTTTTGCCAGATTCAATATGAATAGTGGAGCTCGACAAGTGCATCAACCGTTCATCATTAGTCTCCTCATCAAAAACTTCGTCATCACTTTCTTTAAGATTAAGAGAATAAACTCTAGAGCCACCAACTTTTTTCGCCACTTTCGAGATACCAACTTCGCCAACCCCAACTTTTGTAGGGTCTTCAAGCGAAGTAGTCTTCCCAGCATCAACATTCTCATCATGAGACCCAACGACAAGAGCCTCAATATCAAGTCTTGGTGAAATAGGATCGGCAACTCTTCGAGAACCCTCAACAAAAGTTTCCTTTTTAGAAGTTTCTTTTCTAGAAATCAAACTTTCAACATTAGCAACTACAGCAGAATCCTTGGCAAGCAAGTTTTGACCCTACATATTCTATAATACATCACTCAGCGGAGTAAGCAACGACGGAGTAAAACCACAGGAAGAAAAAACCATAGTAATTTTTCTCACCTCCTCTTCAACATGTTGAGACTCAGAAACACCAACATCACCAACAACTTTGGAAGTACCAACATCTCCTTCTCCAGAACCACCCAAACCAACAACCAAATTTCCCTCCATATCCAAGCTCCGCTCCAGCACATCGTCAAGCTCTTCAGCATCAAGCAAGACAGAAGGACTCTGATTCTTCTACAATTTCTTAGCAATAGCCTTGCTAGGACCAGCCTTGCACTTAGTACCTTTAGCAGTCTCCTTCTTCTGGCCTTGCTTATTCTCTCGACGATAAGCAGGAGGAGGCCGTTCACCATACTCAACTTGTGCAACCTCAAAAACCCTATTCAAACATTTATAGTCACTCCCAAGGTTCTTATCAATGTTGTTCTTCTCACTCAACACATATTTACCAAGTAAATCCTTAGCCCGACATTCAACAGATTTCATAAAATCTTCATCGCAAGCAAAATTCCTTGGATGATGAAAATCATTATCTGGATACTTATAGTTTATACCTTGAACTTTTTTAGGATAAAAATGTTGAAAGGACCATCCTTTTTTCAATGGCCAAATCCTAGCAGCAGCATACTCTTCTACAAGATCTCTAGCACACTGTAATGAAGCTGTACACTTGTATGCCTTAACTGCAGTTTTCGAGATCATAGATGAAGGAAAAGATGGAGACAACTCAAACTTCTCAATCTCCATCCTAGCAGCCAATGGATATCTTTTTAACATCTTCTTAGTAACAGGATCTCTTTCTCAACAATGGGAACTTTATGGTAAAACCAATACCTCGACCACTCTCCAACTCCCCACTTATTGTTCATCGCCGGAGAAACTTGAACGGCATTACGAGCCGTTTTAAAGCTAGAACAAGCAAAGTACGTGGTAACCACTCGACCATCAAGTATAAACTCTTTGAATTGAGTATGCATCTCAAACAACTCACAAAAAGCGGCAATATCAGC
The DNA here is from genome assembly GCA_023333625.1 of Bothriochloa decipiens. NCBI lineage: Eukaryota > Viridiplantae > Streptophyta > Magnoliopsida > Poales > Poaceae > Bothriochloa > Bothriochloa decipiens. The sequence goes on from CM041633.1 coordinate 7,661,523, forward strand.
ATTAGCTTCCTGGGACTTCATAGCCCAAACAAACTGAGCCAGTCTAACTACACCATTTGGAGTCAAATGGTGCATCTAAATGTTGAAAGCCTTTAGCACATCTTCAACAAAGTCCTAGCACGGGAAGCGAAGACCAGCAGTGAATAGATCCCGATAAACAATGCATTCATCAGGATATGGCATCGGATTAGTCTCCAAAGGATCAGGCACCCTCACTTGATCATGCTTAACAAGCTTCAATCGTACCATCTCATCAAGATCACTTTTTTCAAACAAAGTCCTCCCAAAATTTAAGGTGAAACCTTCATCATCTTTAACCAAATCCTCAACAAATGCATCAACGTCGTCAAGACCCTCTTCATCAGAATCCAACTGAGACTTATCTTATTCGGTTTTGGAACTCTCCTGAGACTGAAGGTGATCTTGCAAATCTCGCGAAGACATCTATAAAAAATCAAAGTCAGAAACACTATTCGACAAAAAATCGTGAAAACTTAAAAGTTAAAGGAGCAAAACCTTGCTAAAGGTATTACATAAACTTCAATCAAAGATCCAAGACCAGGTAAATACAACGGCAAAGCGTCAAGAAAAGCTATCTCAAACTTTAGGGTTCAAGAAAAATTTCGGCAGAGTTTTCCTTCTTCTGAAAACGACGGCCTCAGGGGGGAGGCATCTCTATTTATAGACGGGTCTAGGCCTCAGGGGGGAGGCATCTCTATTTATAGACGGGTCTAGTCAAACAGTCAAAACTAGCCGTTAGATTCAAAATTCAAAAGTTGACAGGCCAACTCCAAAGTTTGGACGGCGTTTGTTAGGCAAAGTTTCATATAAACTTTGCGGGATTCAGACCTTTGGAGTAGATCTTCGCCCGCGAGGGGCTGCTGTTGGGAAACAACTTTGACATACAAACTTCCATCTCAAACTTTAAAGTCGAGAACAAAACTTTTCGTTATAAATATTTGAGACAATGCAATATTCGGCAAAGATGACGTGGACACTTCGCTGTGACTATTTCAAACTTCGCACATATGATTTTACATGTTTCAGGTTATCTGGCGAAGATGACTTCGCTAAACTCCTGATGACCAGCGAAACTGACGTAACAGCTTCGCGTGAAGAATCAACAAGGTTATCCGCTAAGTCAAGAAATCATGATCAAGTCTAAAGTTGCTTAAGGAGATGAAAGGAAAGGGGCGAAGTGTATTTCTCCACTTCGCTGATTTGCTTTCTAGCTAAATGTATAGGAGGTCTATAAATAGCCCTTGGGATGTAAACTTTTGGGCCAGAATAAAATACAAATTGCAACCAGCATATTGTTTTCACCTTACTTATATGTGTATGAGTTCTTCACCCAACAGTATCCTTTTACAAACCTGAGACTGGGTACAGATTTGCATTAATTTTAGTTGTTCAAAAAATTTGTTTCAGGGTTGCAACATTAGAAGCTACAGAGTTTCAGTCTAATGTAAAAGAATTACCAGCTAATAACTGCATTTTCAATCTCTTTTAATATATTTGTTGGCATGACATGAAAGGTGTATATATTTGTCTAGTGGCTGGCCAAGGCCTAGCATCGGAGACTTCTAAACTTGAATCTTCATTGCATTGTTAGATGTTTTTGAGCCAGCATGCTAATAAAATGTGTTTCGTTCTGCTCTGCCTTTGTACAAAGGTGAATGCCAAGAAGGCAAGAAGGTTATTTTGAGTGGGAAGAAGAGCTGCAATGAAGTCATTTAGATTCTGTGTGCTCATGTCTAATGTGTTCTCACTTTTCTCTTCAATTTATTTTTCTTTTCCCCTACCCTTCTGCCTCAATGGGAAGAAGAGCTGCAATGAAGAACTACTATAAAATAATAATACTGCCTTTTGTTTAGCTGAAAGCTTGGAAGTTGACGTGAAATTTCTTTGTCCAGTTATAGCTGAAAGCCGGGTCAGATATGGGGGTGTATATATATGTTCAGATATGTTCTAGAGCTCCAACGATCTTTTTTCATGGCTAATGCTTGATTGCAAATGCATCTATATATGTTCAGACATGGGTGTGAAGATTTTGTTGGTAAAAACATTAAGTTCTTATTAAATAGTACTTGCTAAATGCATTGCTGATTCTGATGTAAGGTGCTTGTGTTTCTGGAGATTAACCCAGAGGGTAAGGTGCCTGTGTTGAAAGGTGATGATGCTAAATGCATTGCTGATTCTGATGTAATCACCCAAGTCAGTTCAATATGAATGAACCTCATCAAAGAAATTTTAATTTCATTTTTTGAGCAGAGATGGCATGATGTGCCTTAGTCTGAGGGCCCCTCAGCCATGTCGATAATCTTTGGCGTCCATTTTTAGGTGTGCAGCGCCATGAGGAGGAGCTCTGGACTGATAGCTTGGGTGGATGGCATGATGCGCCATCAGATGCAGATAGGTTTGGAGACCAAGCCTTCACTTCTAACAACCTATGTTGCAGATGTCTATATGTTTTTAGTATTCTATATTTGTATTATATATCCTATGAGCTGAAATACTCATGATAATCATACTTGGTTTGATACTTGGCTTTTCTCGTATTACCTAGTGTCAGTAAATGGTGGCTATGGCTCTGTTAGTTGGCTCACAAACTGCTCTGAAATTACTCTGAACATTCAGGTGTCCATACTTATATGCTTGTATGCACTGCAACGCTACAGCACACACAAAGTTTGGTTTCTTTTTGCACTAATCATATGCATTTGTCTTCTCTGCATAAGTGACATGTGCAGATAACCTAGGCTGTTGTTGCTTAATGTTTGACTGGGGCAATACCTGAATTCTAGTGACAGAAGTTTGACACTCTTTTTTTTCTTCTATTATTGTTTTCCGGTTGCCTGGAAAAATTAGTTCTATTCACTTACACCTTCCATTTTTCTGTCAGGGAAGGAGAATCATCACCTCCAATTACATATAAGTTCTGATTTGCATTGAGCAATTTGTAGTAAGACTGAAATTATATTGAACATGTTTGGATATTGGTCTTGCAGTTCATGACTTCATGGGACATGTGTTTACGGAGCAAGTAGTTGTATCTGCTGCACCAGGGACTGTCTTATTATTTTAACTCTAACTATGGCTAGTCAGTTCCTGAAAATGATTGAGTTTTACAGAGGAAAATGCAAAGATGAGATCCCATGACTTGGTTCAATAGGAGGTCTTGCATAATTTGGTTCAGTAGAGAGTATTGTACAGAACACTTGGATTAATAAGAATTTCCTGTAGAGTCTTTCTAATAGGATTGTACCTCATGAGCTGATTATACATGATCTGTTTAAGTGGCCTTCTCATGCTTGATAATTGTGATGCTACAGGATTGCTAAAGAGATGGCTTATGGTTAGGACATCCAACCCCTTGTCAGCGACAATGGCATCACAAGGTGCTAAAACATTCTCATGTATTTGCTCTTTACCCTTCTCTGTAATCAGTTCATTTGGTAGTATTTTATACTTTTTTATTAACCTATCAAGGTACTTTTATAGTATTTACCAAAGAACGATTAGAGTTTTATAGATACACTAGATCAGATAGTTTTTACTAGATGAGAATCACTGCTACACTTATAGTTCAGTGGAAACAGTTACGGCAAATAGCAAATAGATAACTAAGATCTGTTATGTGTAGGTAATTGTTCCTACTTATTCTTTGTATTTCTTTTTTGTTTAGCTGAGTGAGCACTATTGCTTAAGTCAGAAATGAAACTTGTTATGATGGACTTGTATTTGAATTATATGTGTTTTGGTATGGTCAGATTTGATGTTATATATATGCTATGACGTGGACAGGTGTATAATTAGTATTCCATAGCTCTTTTTTGACATCTAATTTTTTTTAAAAAAATTAATTTCTTTGCCGAGTGCTTTGGCCATGGCACTTGGCAAAGTATTTTTTAAAAAAATACAGAAATTCTTTGCCGTGTGCCTGGACAGTGGCACTCGGCTAAGAATTTTTTTAAAAAAATAAAAAAAACTTTGCCGAGTGTCTGGGCAGGGGCACTCGGCAAAGTAATTTTTAAAAAAAAATAAAAAAAACTTTACCGAGTGCCTGGGCGGGGGGCACTCGGCAAAGTAATTTTTTTAAAAAAAACTTTGCCCCGTGCCGGACCTGGGGCAGTCGGCAAAGTAATTTTAAAAAAAATAAAAAAATTTGCCGAGTGCTGGGCGGGCACCGGCAAAGTAACCGTCAACGGCCGGTGGAGTGACGGCGCAAATATTTTACCTTTACCGACAAATATGTTGCCGAGTGGACTTTGCCAAGTGCCACACTCGGCAAATCATTTACCGAGTGTAAAAACACTAGATAAAGTCTTGGTTTCCGGTAGTGGCGGCTACCTTGTAGACGCCCCATCCATGTGCAACTTCGTTCTCGGGAAGTGTAGGCCACACGCACACATGCTGCAGCACTGCACCTCCAGCAACGTAGTAGATCTCTCGTGCTGCTCCTCCAGGGTGCGACCGTGCCAAAAGCTCCACCTTTTGATGTGTGCACGGTGCCGCGCGTAGTCGCATGCCCGGCGGCGGAGGACGGTGCCGCGCGGAGCCGTCTTGAGGCGGCGCCCTATTTTCTTCTGCGAGGATGGAAAATCTCCCCAGGCAGATGGATGGATAACGCATCAATCTTTTTCCAGGTTTATTGAATTTAAGTTTTTCTCTATAAAATAAAATAATGACAGAGGTAGGTAATTTTCTTGAAAATAAAGTAGATCTAACGGTAATCTCTATGGATTTAATGGCTAGATGTTTCTAATTAATATGAGAATCTTTAGCATTTATCTTTTTTTAACGCGTCTGGTGAGAATTAATGTGATGGCTTTATTAAAACCTTTGATTAGTAATAATAATAAGATAAGATTGAGTAGATGTACGGCGATGTAATACGATTGAGCTGATTATTTGATGTCGATATCATCACTGGTTTCTATGAGTATCATCGTTGTTCTGTTGCAACCTACACACAGACCTATTATTTTTTAAGAAAAATAAGAACAAGTACATGGAAAAAATATCGAAGAAGGAAGAAAACACGAGCAAGAAACTGAACCTTATTTTTCCTCTTGTCAAAAAAAAACCTTATTTTTCTACTTATTATTATTAATCTGCCCACGAACAAATCTACAGAAAGCCATTGGGCCATGCACAATATGTCAGAAGAGGAAGCTCAACTTGTTTGGGCCATGAGTAGCTAGGGCCTTGGGCTGTGTGTTGACCGGTTAAATTTGTATTGTATACTCATGCCTGTTACAACAAATCTTTCATCCTAATGAAACGAAATATAAGTGCACAGAAATTTTACAATTTTAAACCAAAAAAAAATGTTGCTTACTCCCCCTCCACCACCTACTATTTTGATTTTGTACTAGACATGCAGCTGCAGCAGCATTGATCTCGCCTAAAGGTGGAATTAGAGTAACATACATCCAAAACAAGGATGCACTTTAAATCCAACACAGCCCATGGGTCCTTTCGTTTCCAATCGATTGTTACCTGACACTGTTTGAGTGAAACATGGAGCCTTGTTCCCTGACAGCATTCGCTATACAAAAGTCGGATACAAACGTGACGAAATGGAACAAACTGCTAGTCCCAAGATTAGCAACAAAAAATGGCATTCTGTTTTAACACAAAAAGTGCCTCTAGTTTGACAGCACAGATAATTTCAGGGATCAACATAGCATTCCTTATGTTTTAGACTAAATGGTGTGGCGCGAGACCAAAAACTAAGCTAGTTCATTGCATCCCTGTCATCTCTCTTCTGTTACCAACCACGGCGCTGCTCGCTCTCACCACGGCCGCCTGAATTCCCAACCGGGCGCCAAGCCGTCTGCTGCCTCTGGAACGTGCCACCGTACTGTCCTCTTCCTGCCGAAACGCTTCTGAATGTGTAGGCGCCACTTCTGTCATAGTCATTCCTGCTGCCTCGGCTTTTCGCCATGTCAGCTCCATGGAAACTTCTCCCGTAGCCACGGCCGCTGCCAAGCACTGTCTCAGCAGCGATGGCTCTCCCCCTCCCACGTCCAAAGCCACTGATCATCGGCTGCAGCTCTGCCACGGTTGGCATGGTTTCAGGCGGTGGTCGGGTACTAGGATAGGTGTGCCACAGCGGCCTCTTTGGAATCTCAGTTTCAGTTAGTCTGCAGAAGACATGGTTTCTTTCAGAGATGAAGATAAATCGGAGGTATGATGGCAAATGCCCTCTGAATGAATGGAATGTGCAGCCAAAGAGATATCTGAATATACCTTTTCAGGTTTTTTGAGATTATCAAGTAGCCTTGGAATGATTTTCACTGGTTCTGGGTTGGAGAACAAGAATGATCTGAAACATACACAGCCACACAGGAACATGTAGTGAAAATTGAAGGATATCTTCTTCTCTTAGGAAAGTACTGCCTGAATGTTAAGATAAGGTCAAGAGAAAACATATATTGTGTGGTCATTCCTTATGTCCTGTAGATCTCTTGTCGGTGAACGGAAGAAGCCACAGCTTATATTATCGTCATCCACAGGCGACAACCACCCTCCAAGTTCACTACCCCGAATAAAATTCAGGATTTAGCAACAAGATGCCCAGAAATAAAAGAAAGGCATGCATATCAACGCATCAGTTCAGACTAGATTGTACCAGGTAGATTGATCTATTGGAAGCCTTTTTGATGAGCAGTCAGATGTCTGCACAAATGCTGCACCATTTGGCAGAGTATTTGAGTTCCTCAGAAAGATCTTGTCTTGCCGAACTGTGTTTCTATTTATCTCATGTACCTACAAAATACAATACAAACAATGTAAAACACCCACGTGCAACAAAGTCTAGTAGACCATGCATTTGCATAGAAGATAGGCAATTTGTCTTTACTGCAAGTTTGTCCTCCGCCGTCTTGGTAGCAAAAGTCAGCAGCTTTTCATCAATGAATGGCAACATGGCAATACCCTGAAATTTATTTTGAGAAAACTAGCATGAGTGAAGAAGGCTTCTTTTTTCTTTCACAACTGAAACATGATGGCTTAGCTACACGGCCCAGCCAATGTGCATAAAAATATGAGTAAGCTAGTCTGAAATTCTGAATTCATATCGAATAATGACTTACTTGCCACAGGAAACGTTTCCAGTGGGTATCAATCTGTAGATCTGTGAAAAAAAATAAATGCCCATTTAGTTCAGTAATATGGTATTCAGAATTCAGATTATATGACGACTCTAGAGTGACAAATATACCTGACGGGTAGAATTTTTGTATCAAAGACTCTTCATTTTCCATCAGTTCTCTGTAACACTTTGGTAGTGCAGATGAGCTGCAAAAAGAATGAAATTAAAACTTCCACTAAAAGATTGCAACGAAGAATGTGCATTATATAACAGAAAATATTTCACGTGCCTTTCTTTCGGAAGAACTGCCATGAGCTGATCAAATGGTTTTAATGACTTATCAGCAGTGAAAGATATCTTGAACTGAGATAGTCCTTTAAAATCAGATCCGAAGGGAGCATAATAGAAGGGATAGTACCTGCCGAAAACAAAATAAACATTATAGAATGGAAACATTTGCTATTACATATATATATATTCACTAGGTCAATGCCCGTGCGTTGCTATGGGGTTTCAAAATCTATAGAATTCTATGTATTTTTTTCAGCAAATAACACATAAAAATGTCTTTTGTGCATGATAATTTTGATTCAAGTACAGGCATGGGTAACCCAAATATTTTGTATGGTCCCACATCTTGCAAGTACAACTTATAATTCACTTCAACTAAGCTAATGATTAAAAGTTAAGGAGGCTTTGATCTATCCTTTCGGTTAGATTTGGGAGCCAACTGGACATCCTTGCAGTCTGTAAGGCAAGAGAAGATCCAATAAAAATACAATAAATGAAAAACATCTTTGTGCTACTCAGTGCTTACACATGTCAGAGTGGTGCTGCTGATCAACATATGTCACATTATATTATCCATTCTGCCTCCTCAATGTTGAGCAGATATCTCCATAAAACCATGGACAAAAAATATTAAAATCCACATATGTATTAAAAAAGAAAAGTAGATACATCAACTGCACAAATTATGACATGCAATATGTACACATGTAGCTAACTAAACTACAAGAACAGATCAATGGAGGCACATCTAGTCAGTGGACCATATTAGCCGTTAAAAAGACTATCAAATGTCAGGCACAAGACTCTGGAGCTCTTCTTTTCAAACGTGGTTGGATTTTGGAAGATCCCCATGAAGATTCTTTGATTCTATTTCAGCTACGAATACAGGAGTTGCAGAACACTGAAACATAGTGGTTTTCAGGTTTAAACATGATGGGCCAAATTTAACAAAGAGTGGGAATAGAATTAGCTGTGTTGAATGATGGAATTTGTGGCACTTTTGCATTAATGCAGTCGGAAGCTTTGTTCTGCTGCAAGGCATACTTCAATATATACTTGGGATGAAAACAGCTATACAGGCGATAACAAACTATGTGTGGGTAGATCAATTGTCCCGGTTACAGCTAAAAGCAGTCACCATGAGGGCTTTTGGTGTGACGACACCATGTTTTATGAAAGCCCAATTTCATCCTGAGTAGTATTAGTATCAAAGCTATTTCTAAATTACACATGTTACATTGCTTGTTTCTAAATTACAAAGAATTACAGTAAGTTCCTCTACATGGAAGAATACTTTTTGATAAACATAAACTTTTAAAACACACCAACTGGATTTGTAATTCAGATAGAAGTGCACTAAAAATTCTAAATCCAACTGGATTTTGATATGCAGCGCCTGGTTCAGTTTATTAGGCATCCACGATATTCTAGAGCGGGCACAGGTCAAGCATCAGCCATTGAGAAGCAGAGGCCAAATTAGATGGAACTGTTGAAGGTCATTTTAATTATACCGTGTTCACTGCAGTTGAAACGTGCCGGCTCGTCGTCTCTTACGAAGATGATCCTGAGTGTCGGCTCCAGTAGCGCCGTGTGCACCTCTGCCAGCAGCAACACCTGCATCGCACATTTGAATTTAGTTTCAGTCTTGAGAATATAGGTTGCATAGGAATGATTCACCCATTTGGCGAAGTTCAGGTTGTCAAATGAAACACACGATTCAGAGTTCATGTTCTGCTTTTACGCATGAGTCATATGACAGCATGTGAATCTAGTTTTAAGTATGCATACAAATGCACTAATAGAGTACTAATGGCACCAGAAAAACTTGTGGTTTATGATGCCATGAAAATAGAAACAATAAATAACATTGATGCACTTGCATTTTAGATTTTTGTCAGAACAGTTAAGTATGCAAAGGGTAACTGAATGTTGCATTTTTCATCTAAATTTGAACTGGTATGCAAAGGAAAACAAAGTGCATATTGCATTGACTACTCCTTTTTGGTATTTCACGTGCTGAAAACACGCACTGCAGTCCAAAATATTTTTTCTCCAAGTAATTGTATGTGAGTTCAAGCTGAGAACACGACATCTCTCTAGCCTTTAAAGTTCTGCAGTAAAAGTCCTGTTGACTTCATATTTGCGCTTGCACATCTCAGTGTACCAACCATGACAGCAGGACGCTAATCGGATTGAACCAATAGGTCTAGCAAATAATCGTAGCATACAACACCGAAAATTTTGCACTCATTTGACGACTCAGAGACTAAGACGCAGATCGATTTCGAACTGCTTCTGTTCTGTCAGGCTTACAAATTACATCCGAAGAGAAGGGGTGGCATCTGGCATACCTGTTGCCATGTTGGTCGTTCGTCGCCATTGAGAAGCTGCCATACTGCGGCAGTGCTTCCGGATTGACGAAGCAGGAGCAGTTTGGCGGCGTCTCGTCCGACGGCGGAGCATCTGGAGTTGAGGCGGGGGCGCGTCAGGCAGCGGTCAGTGGCAGCAGTTGGAACGTCCGGCGGTGTCTCGTTGGACGCCAGAGGCCCGTCCGTCCTCCGGCGTCGTCGCGTCCAGTGGTGTTGGCAGGCCGACGGTGCGTCGCGTCCAGGGGCAGCCCGTACGGCGGCGGAGTTATGGACGTCCCGTCCTCCGGCGGCGTCGGGTCCGGCGGTGGGGGCAGGCACCCTTGGCCCGGCTGAGCGCGTCTTCGGCGGAGAGTAGGGCGGGGGCGGAAGCCGGGCGGCGGGCGAGGGGCGGGCGGCGGTTCGCCTTGGCCTCGGTCGGCTGCGGAGCGGGGCGGAGCCGAGAGCCGGGCGGCGGTTCCGCGAGGGGATCTGCGGAGCGAGCGAGCGGATGGGAAGCCGGGCGGGCGGGAAACGCTGGAAGCCGTGTCAACGATTCCGTTTGATTTGTTGTAGTAGAGATAAGAATTAGCAATCACCTATCACTTCTGTGCAACTATTTATCAAGATTATCGAACTTTTTAACTATTCATCATTCAGATTTCAGACGATGGAAGCATACGAGTACAATTATAAGAAGATACACGTACAAATGAAAGCTCAGATCACAAATATGTAGAACCTACCAGCTCCATGATGGCACATCTGCAAAATAGTACCGCAGCACCCAACAAAGTCCTTCCAGATACGTTTGAACCTAAATTATTAAGGCAGTGACAAGGAAAGTTAATACAATATGATGTCTCTTCAGAATGCCCACTGGTATCAAGATTTTATTTGCACAAAGAAACGGGAAAAAACACCAACATCATTAGATTTTTCCACGCCAAACTTTTCCGTGTAGAATCGAGATTTCCACCCCGCAAATCCCAATCTTATCTGCAATGGCATGTCAAACTTTGCACATATGCGAAATTTTTACTCAAATAGCAGGCGCTACTAACCGCATCATGTTTACAGGCTCCAGTTTTTATAAGTTCTTGCTTGTTACGAAGAGTATCCTTTAAGTTTCGCCTCAGCTCCAAGGTATTCGCAGTTATTACCTAAGCAACAGGAGAGTTAAACTCGAGAAAAGGAATAATTTGGATGTGATATTTTCAAAACAAGTTTAGGAGAAGTGATAAAGTAATTTCCAGATGTCCAATAAAAGTAGATAAAAAATAGGTAAACTCTTCCCTACATCTGACTCGTCTTGGCTGTTGGTGGAAATACCGCAGTTTGTTGAAAAAGACTTTACTGTCAAGTCTGGCGTGTCAGGATTTTCTTCTAAAAGGGCGTACCCAGTGCCGTAGGCTCCCGTACTATGAAGTCTGAGGAAGAGAAAATAGTAAGCAGCCATCCCTACACAAATGTACAGAGGCTAAGGCTTGAACCCTGAACCTTTTGGTCACAGACGGTAAAGCTCTACCGCTTGCACCAGGACCGCCCTTACAGGATTTTCTTCGTGCGTAAAAGAAAGTTTGAGATTACAAAATGAATATGACAGTGATCAGAACAAAAGTTTTAGCTGTATCTCACCAAGTTGTCATAGTTTCTTTCTTTCCATTCTTCTGCAGCTCGGCGCACTATATTGCGCTGTAACCTCTGCACGTAATCAACAAGTTACAAATGAACAGTGTACACTTTGACCCAAGAAAAAGCCCGGAACATAGGAGAATACTACCCCTATGTCCGACAGGAAACTTTAACCTAATGAATATAAGTTTTATTACATACCCCTTGCAGTTCATATCTTTTAAGAAAAATTTTCTCTTCACACAAGGACAGTTCATGAAAAAACTTTTCCAACCTCGAAACTTTAAGGTATGCATCATGTTTGTCTTTTAACTGTTTTGGTAGTAGCAGAAACACATCAAAACATAACAACTAATTATTAATGAAATTAACAGTTCGATTCTGCATGTACCTTCTCTGTGCTCACAATGTAGCCTCCCATTTTGTTAAATGCTTGTTTGTAGACTTCCAATAGCAGATCAATTGCACCCTACCACGTCAAAGATAAATTAAGGAAAAATTTCAGTCTTTTTGCAGTGGGAAACATGTGAAAGGATGTGGCAGTAACAATATGTTTGTTGTAATATGTTTCTTGTTAAGCTGTAAGAATCAAACGGCATATGCTCACCTCATGTATCTCAACTGATGGAATATGTGGAACAAAGTCATTTCCTGTCAGGAAACAAATAAATATGAAGTCATCTATGAGCCTCTCAAGAGAGGTTTTGACAACCGGATTTGGTATCTTCAAATCAAGCTCCAGGTACTCCCTCAGAACCCATATGTTCAAAAACTGCAAGAAGGTGGTGTTATAAAAAAAAAAATAGAAAGATCCTGTTATCATCTCTGAGGAACAAACCTGATAAGGTTTCTTGGGAGACCTGTCCTTGGTAGTTGTTTCTGTTACTTGGGGAAACCATCCTCTACATTTTCTTGAGGAATCTTCAGTTTTGAACAGTTCTCTAGAGAGAGCGATGCAATTTTCTGGCTGATTCTGAGGCAACACATCCTGTTCAAGTTATCAAAAGGAGTATTCTCAACTCAATATTTACAAAATTCTGCAACTAGTTAACTTCAATACACCGTTACTTGCTAAATCCAATCAAATAAATGTGGTTTGCCAAAAACTATCATAGTATGGATGAAGTCAGGACTTGACACCGAGGTGGATTAACCGACCTCATGCAAAATTGAAAAGTGTACTTCATGAGATGCCAAAGCAAGCATTATTAGGTCCGCATCCTGTAATGATATTAAGTTGTAAAAGAGGCAGAATAAAGAGAACAATTAGATGATCCATGATGTAGAAAATACTCAATTATTTTGTTTGTCTATCGTACCAGTCCATACAAGCAGTGCCTTGTGTTTGGATCATAGCTCTCCAGGCTACGTTGTCCCCGGATGAAAGACATTATCTTGTGTTCACCTTCTCCAGGCACATTTGAATCCGAGAGTATTACCTTCAGAACCCAAGTATCATGAATGTCATCAAGTAATGATCATGTTGATAAAAACCAGGATCTCGATCAAAATGTGTGATCAACTAGCCACTCAAAAAAAATTCACAATGGCTCAGATTAAGAGAAATTATCACTCTTCACAATGCCCATTCAAGTTGAATTTGAAATTAAATACTTTTATGACAATGCTAAAAAAAACTCCGCCTATGTTGATTGAAAGACTTTCTTGAGTCGTTTCAACATAGCCGGTCCCAAGCCCGGATAAAGGAGGAGGGTGTGTTAGGATCAGCTAGCAAACATTTCAAAACCAGTCACTCTCATGGATATGAAACCCACAAGAGATTCGTTGGGGTGTAACCCTCTTAGCGATGCGCTACATCGAAACCCGGGTGTAGTGTCAAATGGGCAAGGGCCGGGTCGTCATCCCCTTAGTGGCGCGTCGTATCGTGATCCGGGTACGATGATAAATGAGCAAGGGTCGGGTCATCGCAACCTTTGTGACGCGCTACATCTGCGCCTGGGTGTAGTGAAAAATGAGCAAGGGTCTTCGCACTTCCCTCGATGGGTGTGAAGGGTAAAGAAGTTAGCCGAGCCAACTAGGATTCGTCTAGGTAGCTGGAATGTAGGATCCCTAACGGGTAAACTAAGAGAGCTAGTCGATACAGCAATTAGGAGGCGTGTAAATATTCTATGCGTTCAGGAGACTAAATGGAAGGGCCAGAAGGCGAAGGAGATGGAGGATACTGTCTACAAACTTTGGTACACGGGGATAACATCGGGTAGGAATGGTGTATGCATCTTGATGGATAGGAGCCTTAAGGATGGAGTAGTTGATGTGCGGAGGCAAGGTGACCAGATTATCCTAGTCCGGTTGGTAGTTGGAGATTCGGCTCTAAATGTGATCAGTGCCTATGCCCCATAGGTAGGTCTTTGCGAAAGCACCAAGAGACAGTTTTGGGAAGATCTCGATAGCTTGTTTAGTACTGTGCCTATCAGCGAGAAACTCTTCATAGGAGGAGACCTCAACGGCCATGTGGGTGCGACTAATGTAGGTTTCGAGCGGGTGCATGGGGGTTTCGGGTATGGTAGTAGAAATCAAGAGGGGGAGGATGTTTTGAACTTTGCGTTGGCCTATGATTTGTTGATAGCGAACACCATCTTTAAAAAGAGGAAATCCCATCTAGTGACCTTTCATAACGGACAACACCTGAGCCAGATCGACTTTATCCTTGCAAGGAGGGGAGATAGACAGGCTTGCTTAGATTGTAAGGTGTTACGTGGGGAGTGTGTTGTCCCTCAACACAAGCTTGTGGTGACGGATTTTCGCTTTCGGGTACGTGTCCACTGGGACAATCGGCCCAAGATTGCGAGAACAAAATGGTGAAAGCTTAGAGGGGAAGCAACGCAAACTTTTAAGGAGAGGATGCTAGATGAGGGGCCGTGAGAAGAAGGAGAAAATATAGAGGACATGTGGCTAAAGATGGCCACATGTGTTCAGAAGGTGGCTTCTGATGTGTTTGGCGTAAGTAGGGGAGGTAAACGGGAAGCGAAATACACCTGGTGGTGGAATGACGAGGTGCAAAGGGCTATTAGGGAGAAGAAGGAGTGTTTCAAGCACCTCCATCATGACAAGAGTGCAGCCAACATTGAGGGCTATAAAATAGCAAAGAAGGCTGCAAAACAAGCGGTGAGTGTAGCAAAAGGTCAGGTGTATGATGACCTTTATCAGCGGCTAGGCATGAAGGAAGGGGAGAAGGATATTTATATGATGGCTAGGATCCGCAAGAGGAAGACGAGGGACATCAACCAAATCAAATACATCAAGGATGGGACGGATCGACTTTTGGTGAGGGATGAGGAGATCAAGGACAGGTGGAGAGAGTACTTTGACAATTTGTTTAATGGGAAGAATGAGGGTCCTACCTTAGAGTTTGATGACTCATTTGACGATACCAACAGACACTTCATGAGGAGAATTCAGGAGACAGAGATCGAGGAGGCTTTGAAGAGGATAAAGGGAGGTAAAGCGATGGGCCCTGATGGTATCCCCATTGAGGTGTGGAGATGCCTAGGTGCCAGAGCGATAATATGGTTAACTAAGCTTTTTAACCTCATTTTTTTAAACAAGATGCCTAAAGAATGGAGGAGAAATATATTAGTACTGATCTTCAAGAATAAGGGAGATGTTCAAAGTTGTACTAATTACTATGGGATTAAGTTGATGAGCCATACGATGAAGCTCTAGGAGAGGGTTATTGAGCATCTCTAAGAAGAGTGACAAGTGTGACCCAAAACTAATTTGGGTTTATGCCTGGTAGGTCGACCATGGAGGTGATTTTCTTATTACGACAGTTGATGGAGAGATATAGGGAGCAAAAGGACTTGCACATGGTCTTTATTGACCTCGAGAAGGCATATGACAAAGTACCGAGAAATGTCATGTGGTGGGCCTTGGAAAAGCACAAAGTCCCAACTAAGTATATCACCCTCATCAAGGATATCTACAGGGTTGTGGTGACGTGTGTCCAAACATGTGATGACGACACCAGTGACTTTCCAATTAAAATAGGACTACATCAGGGGTCAGCATTGAGCCCTTATTTATTTGTTTTGGTGATGGATGAGGTCACAAGGGACATACAAGGTGATATCCCTTGGTGTATGCTCTTTGCTGATGATGTGGTACTAGTGGATGAGACTAGGGCAGGGGTCAATAGGAAGTTAGAACTATAGAGGCACACGTTAGAGTCGAAAGGGTTTAGACTTAGTAGGACCAAGAATGAGTACATGAGGTGCGATTTCAGCGCGACTAGAATGAGGAGGGAGACATTAGCCTCGATGGGCAAGTGGTGGCTAAGAAGGATAATTTTTGGTATTTAGGATCGATGCTACAAAAGGATGGCGACATTGATGAAGATGTTAGGCATAGAATTTCAGCCGATTGGTTAAAATGGCGTCAAGCTTCAGGCGTCCTCTGTGACAAAAGGGTGCCTCAGAAATTAAAAGGTAAGTTTTATAGGACAGCGATTCGTCCGACGATGTTATACGGTGCTGAATGTTGGCCTACAAAAGGCGACATATACAGCAATTGAGTGTATCAGAGATGCGTATGTTACGATGGTGTTGTAGGCACACAAGGAGGGATAGAGTCCGGAATGACGATATTCGGGGTAGGATTGGGGTGGCACCAATTGAGAAAAAATTAATTCAACACCGGTTGAGATGGTTTGGCCATGTCCAACGGAGGTCTTTTGAGGCACCGTTGCGTAGTGGGCTTCTAAAACGGATCGATAATGTAAGGTGTGGTAGAGGTCGACCTAAACTGACTTGTAACGAGACGGTTAAGAGAAATCTTAAGAAGTAAAATATCCCTAAGGATTTAGCTATGAATAAAAGCGCTTGGAAACTAGCAATTAACGTGCCTGAACCGTAATCTTTTCTTATACACTTTATGTGTTCTTTGTTTTCATGTCTATTTTGTATTTTATCTTTAGCCTACCCAACTTACTTGTAACATGATAGCATTTTGTTGTTGTTACGACAATGCTAAAATATCGTTTTCACTTGCCTATTAGTCGATGAATTTTGAATAGTACAGCCGAATGATAACAATTATTTCAAAACAGAGGGCACGTCTACTCCGTAAAACAAATATATTGAAATTTTCAAATATTAAATAATAAGACTTGTCATTATAAGAACAAAACCTTGATGCCTTTCCACCCGGGATCACTATTCAGCCGGGAACGGATGTAGTACTCAAGGGCTTTAAAGAGCTTCTCCATGAACTCCGTCCCTGGCGTGATGACGTTGGGATCTGAAACCTCATGTGTCTCCCGTGGCTGCACCTCCCTCCCTTCAGCTCTGAACTTCTCTCTCAGAATATTCTTGTCCAATTCCTGCAAACCAAAGCACCGATCGAACACACAATCATGCCTACATACGGTTCCTGCAAATCATGCATAGCAGCTAGCAGACAAATGTCGAGGACGATTAATTTTTTTTAAAATCGTGCATTACACGTTCTTCGTTAAAAGAAGTGAGAATAAAATACACTACCCGATAGGCTTAACAGCGAGTTGTCATAAGCTACACGGGTTGAACACTAACAAAGATCACCGACTTCAACGGTACAGCGTAGAGTGGTGTACTCAGGAATTAAACTACTGTGCGACTAATTCGACGAGGATACAAATCATTCGTCCAGCAAACCTTCGTCCGCCTCCATGGACCCCCTAAAGTGATGAGCGCGCATGGGGAACATTGCATTCATCATTTCTCTCCTCGAAGCTGGGGCCATCTCGGCGAATAACACCTGGAACTCGTTATCGATAGTGGAGCTCAGCGTGTCCGCATTGACAGGGCCAGGCCGCCACTTGTTGAGCAGAACTCGCTTCGTCTGCCTCTCCGGATTCGGATCACGAAGAGCCGCTTTGGCGGCCAGGCGAACGCTGCGACGTGGAGTCTAGTTGTCGTCACGGGTCTTTACTTTCCAAGCGCGCGCTGTAGCGTGGATCAAAGGCCCCCTCCAGTGGCAGCCTCAAGGAGTCCACGAACGTTGTCACCGAGGCCACTGAAGGTGCAACAACTGGCGTGGGAACAGCCACCGGCGTGCACGGTGGCATGGTGGCCCCGACGTCCAGTCCTGCTCTGACCACGTCGTCCGCCCCCAGCTCCACAGTAGCGATGAGAGGCTCCTGCGGAGGTAGACACAGAGAGTCGAGGAAGGCGTGCGCTGCGGCATTGTTGGAACCCGAAGACGCGGCAACCACATGTGCAGGAGCAGTAGCCGGATCAGGAGCAGCAGGGCAAGTCGGCAGTCGTGCCCAGCATCGTCAAGGGCCACCACCGTGGCCTGTACAACATCCACACTTGCCGCCACAGATGCCATAATCGTGGTGTCCTCGCCAACCTCCTCCGGCTCATCCGCTGTGAAGCATAGCCGGATCAAGCGTGGCGATGACAGGGGTTCGACAGTGCTGCCCAGAACTGCAAAGAGGCAGTTGTCGGAGTAGCTGGGCGCGCGTCGACGAAGGCATCAAGCTTGTCAAACATCGGGTCAACCCAAATGGGAGGCCCCACACCCTCAGAAGGCTCAAGTGTCAGCGGGTCGGTGGCGGTGGCGGTGGCAGCGGCGACGTTGTTGGCATAGCCAGGGGTCACAACACTAACCTCCCTTGGCCGCTTCCTTCTGCGCCGCCTGCTCCAACGACTGACGCCATTGGCGCCTCCCGCAGTCCCCTGTGTAGCTCCATCTGAACCACCGTGTGGCACGTTTGGAGCGCGGGCAGTCACCTGGCCACGACCGCCATTGTCGCATGGTCCCCCCACCCCCCACTGTCAACGAGGGATTGTGGGCCGGGCAGGGGATCTGACCGACGAGGATGGACGCCTACGGTTCCGGCTCCGGCACAACGCCCTGGTGGTCACTGTCGTTGCCGGGAGGTTGGTACGGTAGCGATCTAGGAGGACTGCGCCTTGGGGGCCCTCGCACCCGATCCGAGGGGAGGTGCCGAGGCGGACGACGACCTTGCTTTCAGTTCCTCGCCAGATGCCTCGTGCTGTGGCAAAAGAGGCAGCGGGATGGGAAGGTGCATCTTGCAACGACGTGGTCACCTGCCAAACAGTTGAAGCAAAGACCGACTAGTGAGGGCGGAACAGGCCGCTGGTGACGAGGGTGAGACGAGGCGTGGGGGGCGCCCGCATCGACGACTTTGCACGAGCGTGAAGCCATCCGCATCGACAGGCGCTAGGGGATGGCGTCGAGGAGGCGCAACTGGGGGACAGGCGTGCGTTGGAGTCAAAGAGCGCCTGTCGTTCGTCCTGAACCTACGGCGTGGCGTCGCTGAGTTGTGTTGCCGACTGAGGCGCCGATGCACGGTCATACGGTCGACCGCCTGCTGCAGGCCGAGTCGTAGGTGCACTGGAACCCTGGCGGTCGGGAGTGGGGGTCCTGTTGGAGGACCGACGGCGGCAGTGCTCCTGTCACGGCAACGGCGGCGGCACCGCCTCTTCTTGGAGATGACGATCGGACATGGGGCCGAGCTTCCCCCCTCCTGTGGCGCTGCAAGCACGGGTGAGGCCAGCGAGCGACGCCTAGGTACGACGGGGGAGTGGCGGGAAAGCCGGGCTCGTCGGAGCTGTACTCGTCATAGTCTTCCTCCCAACACCGGGATTTACTCCTGCTCACTGACTGGCGGTCGGGGAGGAAGGGAGAGGAGTGGGAGGAGGGGTGGGACGGCAATTGCCTGACCGGCGGCGCTGCATCTTCTGCGGCCTCATCGTCGGAGGCATCCTCGACGGTGACGAGGAACTCATCACCGTCAACGACGGCGGTTGCAGGGGGGCATGGAGCGGATGGGGAGGCGGACGTGGATGGAGGCGGCGACGGGCTTGGGGCGGATGGCCGCACAGAGAAGACGACGGGACCTGGCCTACCCGGCGAGATGGGCGCAGACGTCTAAGAGGCAGCCGGGACCTCAACCACGCAGGAGCCGGACATCACTGGCGAGGCCGGTTGCGACGCGAGGGGAGATGCAGACCCGGCCCCAAAGCTGGGCCCGGCAGCCGCGCTCGCAACAGGAGCGCCCGACCCGACCTAGAGCAGCCGTCCCGCCAACGAAGAAGGCGAATGGAGGGGCGCAGCGGTGGACCCCGGCCCAGACTCGGGGATGGAGGAGCCGGAGGCCGCGCCGCGACAGGCAGCCACTGGTGCAGCAAGGGCGGGCGCCATCACCAACTTCGGGGCCACGACGTTGGAGGAGAGGGCCGGCGAGGGCGACGGCAGCGACTCCGCGCGGGCGGAGCGAGGGCAGCGGGGGAGAACGGGGAGGGGAGGGTGTCGGCGCGCTCGCCGGCGCCGGACCAGAAGCCAGGGGCGGCGGTGCGAGGGGCGCGGCCAGCAGCGGCCCTGCTGCGTCCGGGGCCGAGATCCCCGCGGGAGAGGACTGGGGCGCGCCGAGACCCCCATGGATCGGTAGATCAGGAGATGGGGAGCAAGGATCTGTGATTGGGGGAAGTGGGGGGGGAGCAGGATGGCCGGACGGCGTGGAGGCGGCGGCGCCGTCGCACGCGTCAATGGGCGGGTCGGGACTCATCCCTCCGTGCTGGTAAGCGATTTGTCGAGGACGATTAAGCTAAGGTATATATAATATATAATTTACAGCTTCTTTAGCGTCCTTGGCAGCCTTGAAGCGCCTGGACCTCTGCTGATTCATCTTGGCGCGGGGAGCAACACCATCTGCGGTAGTTCAAACAAGACGTGCACACATTGTATTAGTATTGTATCGATCAAAAGCCAAAGACGAAGAGAAAAAAAGTCAAAAACGGTTGAAACATGTACTAGTAGTACACAGTACCGTACCTACTGCCAAGTAGAGCAGCTTGGTAGGCCTGACGATGCGGAAGAGGCGATCGATGTACTCGAACACGGCCGCGAACACCTCGTCGAACGTCGTCGGCGGGTACACCTGCATTGCATCGCGCATCAATGACATTTACCCGCTCATCGATCAAGAGATCCAGTTGAGGAACACGAACAATAATCCATCAGGATATATACAGACGCGACATATATACCTGGTCCTCCGGGTGGAAGCAGGGGTGGATGATGCCGTTCATGTCCAGGTACAGGTTGTGGTAGACGCCATTGGGGCCGGCGGCGGCTTGGGCTTGTTCGTCCCCGGGCGGCGACGGCAGCGACGACGTGCCGGCGCCAGCTCCGTCGTCCTCCTTGGCGGGGAGGACGATGTTGGGGTACTTGCCCACAAGCCACTTATAGAAAGAAGGATGGCACCCCCATGGCATGCGGCGGCGGTCAGGCAACCAGCCGCAAGCCGTAGGCTGCGGCGAGCTCTGCTAGCTCTGGACAGTCTGTGGTCACCAATCTGATCGCTCACTCGTTCTTGTGTTCTCAGTAGTCGTAGAACCACTGCCCCTGGTACTAGTACTAGTTTGGGCACCGAGAGAGAGAGGCTACTTATCTTGCATCGGGGAGACCCGGCTGCGGCTCGGTCGCCGATCGGTTGGGTGGTGTGGCCGGGTGGGCGCATGGGGAGACGGAACGGCCGGCCAGCCATGACATGACATGACACGGCGCCGACCTATGCGTCGTCAACGTGTGCAAGTGCATGCCGGCGCACGGCCAACGACACGGTTTTGCAGGAGCTGCTGGTAGTGGGAGATCGTGCCGTGTGGGAGGCAAAGCGCAGTGATGACGGAGCAATGGAGTCTGGCTGGAGACTCTCCAAGCGGTAGATAGATTGCCCTCAAGATACTCGGCCTATCGGTAAGCTTATCGTGCTGCGAGTTTGTGCTAAGTTTTCTTTAAAAGAAAAAAGGGTCACTGCTAGTACGTAATAGAAATTTGGGGTTTTGCACGGAGAAAAATCTCCGCCAGATGCTCTTACCAAACAATACTAATACTCCGTACGAAATACACCCATCATTCCTACTAGTACCATTCAATCACCTAAATTCATCCAAATTCATGGCTCAATTATCTTTTACTGCGCGAAGGCATAATAAATAAATGAAAACATCTATTAGGCTGCATTTGGATACCTAAAGATCGTAAAGAGCTAAAGGTTACCTTTTAAAAGTCAAATTATTAAAAATCTAGCTAGTTGAGAGACTTGTTGTTTAGATCCATGCATGAGAAAAGTTAGATATGCAAAAGCAAAATTAACATAATACCCTCAATCTTGTACCGCATGGACAAAAAGCAATGGAGATTGGTCAAAAGCCGAAAAAAAACATTTTCCTTAGCTTCGTGGATTTTAGAATCTCGAGGCTCCAAATTGTAGAAGTTGGCTAGAAGTTAGAACTGTTTAGGACGTGTTTGGCATAGCTCCAAAGTCGAACTCCATGTCAAAGTCAAGTATAGCTAGTCAAACACCCCAACTCTAAAAAACAATATTGGAGCAGCCCAACTCCATGGAGTTTTTAGAGCCCTAATACAAATTTTCGTAATATGTCTTCTGTAAACAAACCAAAATAGATCTATACTTGGAGTTGAGGTAAAATTACCCGCAACTGCCACTGGTTACACACTTCCACTTTCGAATCGTTATTTTCTTTTGTTTATTCCGCCTCCAAGCCGGCTCACTTCCTCCCTGACTCCCCTCAGCGCGTCTACCCCCGCCCGCACGAGACGGGGCGAGGAGCTAGCCGCCGGCCCCCTTCTGGGCCACGAGCTCGCTAGCCGACGCAGCCCCCTCCCCCCGCCTATGATCATGTTCGGCAGGTTAAAAAACCGACAGATTTTGACAGATTCAATAGTGATTTGTGAGACACAAACCAAAATCTATCAAAATGTGTCGGTTTTGAACCTGCCCATGACCTACCCTCTCCTTACTTCCTCCAACCCTAACCCTAGACCGCCGCTCAGAGCTCGCTGCGACCCACGCGGACGCTGACGCCCCCGGCGGGCAGAGCTTCCCTGCGCGGAATCACTAAAAACACGGAACGACCGGCCCGGCCAGGACATGACATGACACGGTGCCGACCTATGCGTCGTCAACGTGTGCAAGAATGCACGCCGCTAGGCAGCCTACATGCGCGGCGCACGGGCAACGAGGCGGTTTGCAGGAGCTGCTGGTAGTGGAGATCGTGTCGTGTGAGAGGCAAGTGCAATGATGGTTGATGGATCGGATAAATGCGGGCTAGCTGGAGCTGGAGACTCCGACCAGACGGTAGGGAGTGTATATAGATTGCGCCCAAGATACTCGGCCTATCGCAACGGTGATGGCGAGTCCACGCCACATGCCACGGAATTTAGTTTTGCACGACAAAAATCTCGGCCAGATTCTCTTCCAAAACAATACTGGGGCTTTGTTTAGTTTCCTTCTAATTTTAGCATTTGGCATTATATAAAAAAAAAATTTTATCGTATGAAAATACCGACACATGTATGTAATACTAAACATAAAATCAAAAACTAATTGCATAATTTTATTATACTTTGCGAGACGAACGTTTTAAGCCTAATTAGTCAAAGTTTAGACAATTTTTCACAAATACAAATAAAGTACTATATAAATTCTGATACAGAAATTACAGCCCTAATTCAGCGAACTAAACAGGCCTGGCACGAGATACTCACGTGATCCTACAATCAGTCGTGTCTCACAGCTGTTTGGATGGAATTATAATCTCTGATTTTAGGAGGTTTGGATGGATAAGCGCATCCCGCGTACATTTTCATGCGGTCGGATTGATTATTTTTCAAATAAAAAAATTGGAAGTTGCTATCGTAAGGCACTAACTCTACCATCAAATCCAAACCCATTTATTATCCTCTATTATAGTATTTTGCTGATGTAATAATATCTATCTATACTATAAAAAAATAAAATAATTAAAAAATACATGTTACCTAAAAATTTTCTACCTGCACTATGTTTTAACCATCAAATATAACTTAAAATCTTGATATAAAAGATATTAAACAGTATTACCTCTTAATAAGTAGGCCACCCTGTAAAATATAAGATTTATTTACGTTTTTGCCGTTGAATTTGTTGGTGGATCTGTTTTTTTTTTTCACCCACGCTACACCCTACCCGCCCACCGTACCCACGCAGCAAGAGTCGTCCGTCGACACCTGTACCTTCCAAATTAATTAAAGGTCCAACTGCTAGAGTTGGCATCGTATACTACAGTTTGGGTTGACATATACCGGGGGAACAGCAAAATTCTTCGTGGACATGAGCTAGCTGCCCACTCCCGTGCTATGCCGGCGCCGCGGTGTTGACTTGCAGCGCTGCAGACGCCGAGTCGACGACCGGGCATATATGCCGTCCGGCATATGAAGTTTGCCACTACTCAGTGCCTTTATGCGTAGACAAGTACTGAGAGCAATCCCAACCCAGTATAAAAATTGAGCCCTATATTTTTTTTATTTACATGCTAGCCTGTATATAATAGGGGTCTAAAATTAACTACAACTCCAGCCCAAGACCCTATCCCCACACACTCCAGCCCAAGACCCTCTGCCATACGGGACCTATGGTCAAACCGGACCCACTGGTCAGACTCACAGAAGTAGGAGAGCGGCTTTGACCGGCCATAGCTCGCCGACGGCGAACTTTCCGGCGAGACCACCACCACCATCGGCTTTGTCTCGTCAAGACGCATCTAACAGGATAGGTCACCACAAAATGTTTCAACATTTGGACCACCGGCGACGGAAGAGGCGGCAACGGCGGCGTTGTACGTACCTATGACGGCGTTGTAGGATGGCTTCGTCGGAGTGGCGCGGATGGGACACTGAGAAGCTTCTATGCCCATGCGAAATCAGAGCAAGCACAAGGAGAAAGAGAGATAGCCAGAGACGGCACATCGTGTGCGAGCTCGGTGGCGTCGGCGGATTTGGCCCTGGGGATCAGATTGATTCGTGGGAGCCGCCGTGGGCGTCGAGCGGCTCGCGACCGTCGCGCCAGCGGGCATCGCTCACGGCCGTCGCGCGGGTTCGGGAGGCCGGTTCGGGAGCTAGGGAAGCCAGCAACCTCCAACTCCCTGTCCTCCCACCGGAGTGGTGGGACGCTCGCCGGAGAGCTCTGGCCCGAGCTGGCAGTGAGGTGGGCGGGAGGAGAAGGAGCAGCGGTAGGGCATGCCGGGGGAGAGGAAGGAGGCGGTGGCCCGCGCCGCCACGTCCTTCTCGTCAGGTTGTGCTCCGTGGTCGAGGTCTCGTGCTCGCTGGAGGGGCCTCTCGCTGGAGCTAGCAGTGCGGCGGGCCTAGGAGAGAAGGAGCGGCGGTAGGGCAGGCCAAGGGAGAGAGGAAGGAGCCGGTGGCCCACGCGCCGCCGCGTCCTCCTCACCGGGACGTGGCCGGTCGACGCGTTCACGTCGATGAAGCAGAGGAAATGCGGCGGCGCTGTTCGTGTGGGACCCAGGCTATTCGTGTGGGACGCACAGATGAGAGGGGGATAGGGGTTGTTGAATCTGGGGGGTTGAAACTATAATTTGAGAGGGCATGAAAAATAAGAGTCCATCTAGGGGTTTTATTGGAGTTGAATTTTACCAAAACTTTTAAAATTTAGAGTAGAAGCCCAAGTAGATGCTTAGGCTGAAATTGCTGTAAGGTGCTACTGGTAAGCAAGAGATGCATACATACAAGGAAGAGATGCAAGCAAAAGAGCAAGGAGTAGTACTCGTACATATACCCTCCCGTGAGAGACTAACGGATAGTCTAACCGAACACGAGCTGCCCGAGAAGTTCAGCTGCCAGCGATGGGTTGAGCAGCGCACGCGCAGGGAAGAGGCGAGTACTCTGTTTTCAGGGTGGAGGATCTGTATGACATTGGTTCTTCGGAGACGATGTCCTGCTCTGTTGATCCGAGCTTGCAGTCCGTTGCTGCTACTAGGGATCACCCATGCATGGGCGACGAGGGTGCTGTCTGTTGGTCACGAGATCTTAAGTGAAAGTATAATCAATCAGCATCCAATAGCATCCATAATATATCAACAATTATGCTATGGAGCACTGATTTTTTATCTGACATATTTTTTCTACATAATTTATGAATTGTGACCTTTTGACGTCTGCAGATGCTTGCAACAATAAATATTCTTAAAGCAGCGTTGCACCGTCCAGATTCACACCTGAAGAGCAAGAGAGTAGAGCTGGTCTGACCCTTGTTCCTATTACGAGATGATGATTATGTTCTAAGGTATTATATAGATCTTGGACAAGGTACACGTGCAGAACAGTCCTGAGGTGAATGCTTCATTAAAATGTGCACATGCACACATATGAGTGCACCACCGTCACTTTTTTCTTCTTGTATAGCAGTGACCGATGGATATAAAAATTATAGATTAGACATTTAAAAGTTATTGATTGTCGCCAAATACGTTCGATTCATTTCAGTTACTTTTCTATGGTACGTGGGTTCACTAATCTGGTAACATTAAGTACACAGTCTATTACCCTAACTTCAGACTTAATAGTAGATCAGCTCATCTATGACAAAAGATAAAATTATATAATAGTTGGTGTAGGATTGGAAGGTAATTCATTATTAATATTGTTTTTTCTATATTTTCTTTTGCTTGAGGAATTGCTCTAAACTTTTCGTTCTGCTCATATTATTGGGTTAATTCTATCATTATATCAATTTGACAATTTCCTTCTATAAAGTCATGGTCTTTTATTTTGAATTTTTTCCTCATGTAGGATGCTACCAAAAGGGAGTTTCTCATGGTTGATTAGAACTGTATATTGAAGTAATGAATAGTTGTATGGTTATATATTATTGATTGGAAAAAGTCTTCTATATGATATAGGAATTGTCCTTTGAATATATTTTTTGAATATTTAACCATTACTAAGTAAAAATCTATTAATCAAAATTCCATGCAATGAGATAAGAATTTGAACTTGGACCAATTGAGAATATTCCCAATGGAGAATAATGGGTGTGATTTACTCTCTTGGAAGTTTAACTTATTTATGATTTGAGTGCATACAAGCGATCTGCCTTTTCTTTTTTACTTTGCACTAACATATTACATTTGAGCTATGCATTAATTAGTCGGGGTTTGTTTTATGCCAGCTTCCACCATAATGAAGCCTATGGCTTCAACAGGAGCTTGGAGACAAAATTAGAAAGTAATATCGTGGACAACTTATTTATGAAGAGGAGAGGTGGTCAATCATTTTGGAGATGTTGAAAGGTAAATGTATTTTAGATTAGATAAGACAAAGAAGGGGCCAAATTTGACATGCCATTAATTAAACGCTTGTATTTTACTTTTCTGTATAAAACATAGGGTTAGATTATTGAAGTATTCTAAATTAATTGTATTATTTGTGTTTCTTTGTAATTTGTAAAATGTATGAGAGTAACACTATATTATAATATATCTATGTATTGAATAAAACTAATTCTTTATACACATTGAATTTTCACAATCACAATTAGACCCTCAAAGTTTTCACAATATATTATGTCTGCACCGTGAAATTTTTTATATGTTTATTTACCTGTTAATTTCTTCGCTAGAAGAATATTTTAAGACAGTGTGTCGTACGTGCATATAAACTAGTATTTATTAAAGAGAGATAGAAAAAAACAAGACTCTAAGACTGTCCACAATATTGGAAAACATCGATGCCCAAACCCTCTCTCTCCCCTATTTTAGCACCGAATGCCTACCATTGTGGGCGGTGCCAACTTCCAGAAAATTTAGGCACCGCGGCTTCTAGGTTCACCGATGCTTCGTCCAGTAAAACACTATTGTATTCTGGCACCGATGAGACGGAGAGGAGACGCAGCTATGACGAGAAGGCGGCACTGACGACGACGGATGAGGATGCGGCCGTGACCTCCCCGCGCTCACCTGCCATGGCTGACCTCCCCACGCTCCTCCTCGAGCGGCCGGGGGCATCACGCGCGCCGCCATGGCCGACCTCCCGCGCTCCTCCTTCGGCGCCGGGCACGGGGGCAGCCGCGCGCCGAGGGGCCGACCCCCTGCGCTCCTCCTTGACCGGAGCTGGGGGCACCCCGCGCGCCGCCATGGCCGTCCCGCGCTCCTCCTCCAGCGGGCACGGGGGCAGTCGCGCGCCGAGGGGCCGACCTCCCTGCGCTCCTCCTCGATCGGGCCCGGGGGCAACCCGCGCGCCGGGGCAGTGGCGAAGCTATGTTCAGTCACTGGGGTCGGCTGACACCGACGGTTTCGAGAGAACCTCATATACATACTAATTTTTCACCGTGGAAGACCCCATTCAAAAAATATTACGACCCCGGCAAGTCTGGCAGTCCTCCGTTCGTGGCTTCGGCCCACAGTACGCAACCAAGTCAACACACACATTTACAGCCTTACAGGTGAAATGAAGCTTGCACGTTCAGTCGTTCACGTTCAGGCTAATAAGCCTACCCTGGAGGCCCATTTTCTACTGCACATGCCCATCGTCCAAATCTACAGCAGCAAGTCCAATTTAGTCCAAACACCGCCGCCTCGACGCCTCCGGCGCTACAGCTCCCATCGCAAATCGCCGAATCGACTGCACGCTGCCCCTAGGGCGGCGACGATCGATATCGATAGGCACGGCAACGCTCTCCTGGCACCGCGACAGCCTCTCGGCTCTCTAAACTCTGAATTTGGAGACAGAACATTCTCTATATCAGGTATCTATTTTAATGAATATCGCTGCTTGGATTGCTTGCACAAGAGCACATCAATTATTAGTATCTATCTATTTTAGTGTTAATTTGATAGGCAATGTGCAAGCTGATGAAAGATTTGCCAACTTGATGACGTGATCATTCGTTTTCACAAGATGGAGGACCGTAACCATAGAGGAGATCTATAGGAGGTAACTTACTACTGTAAAAGCTGCTTTTGCTATAATTATCGGTTGCTATAGTGGTATTTTATATATTTTTTGTTATTATGTATGGTACTACTATACTATTGCAACCTTAAAGTTAGTATTATTGTGGGTTCGTCCGACCCTAGCGACAATAAATCCTAGCTTCACCCCTGCGCCGGGGGGCGACCTCCCCGCGCTCCTCGGCCGGGGCCGGGGGCATCCCCACGTCGCCATGGCCAACATCCCCAAGCGGTGCAACAAAGTTGGCCGGGAGAGTAGGAGACGGAGATGAAGGGGAAGATTCTCACGGGTCTGGGAGACGGAGATGGAAGGGAAAGTTTCGCGTGGGAGACAGAGATGGAGGGGAAAGTTTCGCGTGGGAGACGGAGATGGTGGGGTTCACAAGCACAGTAAAAGGCACTGGTGCCCACAGTGTGGGTGTATATAGAGTTGAAGCATCGGTGCTACATGTTAGGCTGAAATTCCTTTAGGCACCGATCACATCTTATTTAGGCTTCAAGTCCATAATATTTGAGGTATTTGGACTCTATAATAAAGTTTGCATTGTAAGTGCCCTAAAAAGTTGTTGAAGAGAGGTTTTTTCAGTCATTATCAAGAAATCAAGAGTAACAGTGAGTTTTGAAACTCTTAGAGATCATCATAGTAAATAATTAACTAGAAGGCTCTTAGCATTAGGGCATCCATGCGAACAACAGTTTAGTCGGCTGACTAGGATGCAAGCTGATGTGGCAAAGTAAATAGAGGAGAGAGGGCACTAGATAGCGAGAAACAAATAGCCTAGCTATCTCGCAGACAATCGAGATGATGTGAGAGCCGAGAA
Source organism: Bothriochloa decipiens (assembly GCA_023333625.1). Classification (NCBI taxonomy): domain Eukaryota; kingdom Viridiplantae; phylum Streptophyta; class Magnoliopsida; order Poales; family Poaceae; genus Bothriochloa; species Bothriochloa decipiens. Next base: position 7,690,489 of record CM041633.1, read on the forward strand.
CGTGGAGGCTGGTCTGCTGCAAGCAAAGAGGATTTAAAGTATTATTTTCTTTAGCCCCGCACTTCCACCTAAGGCTGACTCCAACAGAACACCCAAACCCTAATATACGTTGCTCACAGTTCTTTTACCTTTCAAAAGCAGCCTCGAACAAATCACCCATACAATGCACGTATTTTCAGCACCAGACCAACGGAAAGGCAAAATGCCTTCTTCTCTCTCCTCGACCCATCTCTGCAGCACGAAGGGAATCTCTGCGGCATGAAGGGAAGGAGACGATTGGGGACAGTGGGCGGTGGGGCCGTGCGCCTGAGCTCGCAGCTCAGCGGCCGGCCACGGGGAAGACGGCGCGCTCCGTTGGCCGCCGTCGCCGCGAAAGCGAAGATGGAGGAGCTCCGTGCGCTGGCATGACCAACACCCCCTGCTCGCGCCGTGGCCCGCCGAGGCGCCACCGCCGCCGCTACGAAGACAAAGGCGGCGGAGCTTCGTGAGCCGCTGCCGGCGTGACCCGCGCCCCCTACTCGTGCCGTGGCCCGCCGAGGCGCTGACGTCGCGAGGCAAGCGCCGTGCGGGGCTCCCATGGCGACATCGCCACAGGGGCACTCCACCGGCTATCCCTGTGCACATAGTACCCCATAGCGGCGGCGCGACCCTCCCTGCGCGGCAGGCATCCCTGGCGGCGACGGCCCGTGCACGGCGTAGCTGGCCCACGTGGAGGGCACCCCACGGCAGCGCGTGCTGCCAGCCTAGCGAGGACGGCGTTCCTGGCAGCGGCGGGCTCCCTTCTTGTGCGTATCCGGCACCGACGGGCGATGGCCACTTGCCTCCCCTGCCTTCCATCCTTGCAGATGCGTAACTCTAGCAGCATGCAGAATTGCAGACGAGGCGACGGCGGAGCGGAGGGTCGGAGATAAGGCTTAGTTTTGTGTTCACTGTTGGAGACGCTCGGTTTTAGATGTGGACTCTTTTCACTGTACACGACATAAACCAGAGTATGGGTGTCGTATTTACGTCTTCGTTGTTGGAGACAGTCTAAGCTGGCGGTATCAGCAGCCTGTTGAGGACGCCCTTAGGGCATGTACAACAGAGAGACAACTTGCTGTCTGCAAGTTCTTGGAATTTGCTAAATAGACAACATCTACAATCTATAGACAGTTGCTGTCTATTTAGCTGTCTACAAGACATTTAATGTTTACATGTAGCCAAGATCAATCATGAATATCATTTCTATACACCGTTGTGTTGCTAAATGACACAAAACAAATCCTTTCTATAAGAGACACGCAGGTTGTTTCAGAATTACACAAGGAGACATGTTCACACCTCAAACAAACAAACGATGGAAAACATGTGTGAAAACATTCAGTAGCTAGAAAAAAATTTAGTGATAAGTGACTACACAATCTGCAGCTAGAAAAGAATTTAGCTATCTAGAAAATCACCAAGGCACATAGCATACAGGTAACATAACATATAGGTAATTGACCAAAATCAAAACAGCATATGAACTGAAAACATTCAGTAGCTAAAAAATTCAGTGGTTAGAGTTAGTTAGAGTTATCAGTTACATTCAGTAGCTAAAAAAAAAATTCAGTAGCTAAAAATATCAGTGACAACTCTAGTGAACTAAGAACATTCAGACATTCAGTACATGACCGATATATATACGTCATGTACTTTCCCTTACCCTGATTTACAGTAGCAGCCAAAACAAGAACTTCACAGCACACAATGCGTAGAACATTAATTCATCAACCGGTATATATATGTCATCAAAACTGAAGATACATTATTTGCACTTCCAAGTTCACAAACCTCAAGAGCTATATTCGATACAGGCTAAACATTAGCAGAATTGGAGAACGAAAGAAGAATATGAATTCAATACATACAAACTTGGACTGATGGAGCCAAATCCGATTGGGTAGCCTCGTCTATCATGGATTGATGAAGAATCGACGCTATCTGCAGGGATTGAGGACGAATCGTACCAGGCGAGTGGTTGAGTGTTGGGGACGACCTGCTTGCGTGGCCGATTAAGGGCGCCGCCATGCCGTTGCTAAAATCGGCTAGACGGGT
>CM041633.1:7697564-7712318 GCA_023333625.1 Bothriochloa decipiens
CCAGCGGGACCTGCAGCTCCTGTCCCACCTGCAGTTGATCCCGCCCTAGAGCCTACCGCCGCCTCGGCCGCCGCGTCAGTGCGCCTTGGCACCACCTCCCAACCACCCGCGCACCTTCCCACCGTCCGTGCCCCTCCCCTACGCCGCCGTCGACCCTACCTCTCCCCTCGATCCGCCGCTGCCACCACCTCCGCCGGAGGAGCTGCGGCAGCGGCAGGCCAACGAGAACTCCATCCTCCTCGCCTGGCTGGGCCTCGGCATCATCATCCTTGTTGAGGGCATCACGCTCGCCGCCTCTGGTAAAATCTGTAGTCGCCAATTTGGTCTCCGATTTATAGTTCTGCTCTCATTTGGTCTCCGCTCTGGTGTTCATCGATTTGGCTTGCTCATCCTCCTTCTATGGATCTGAGGAGCTGTATATAGGCAAGTGATTTATCCCTCTTCTACCTCAATTGTCTTGATTTCAAAACCCTAACTCACCATTTCTTCTCAATCTGTCAACGGGTTGACCAGATATGAGTTCTTGACTTTAACATATGCATGGAAAATTCCATTTTTGTTGTTGTACACTTGCAGATCTGCCTTTCCTCGATTGTTCATGTGCTTTTGCTTGGGGTCCTGCTAATGTGTACTGGTATATGAGATCTAATCCCCTCTCTCTTTCACCCCCTTAATGTGTGGTGGTGCATCTACGATTAAGATGAATGTGCTCATGTCCTAGTTTATGATGGTGGCAATTATAATATGAGCAGATGCTGCAAAATTTAATCTGAGCATATATCCAAATCAATGATGATTGCAATTTTAATCTGAGCATTTGTCCATGTCTGTGTTGTTTTGTGCAGATCTTGAGCATATATCCCTTCTATGTAATTGAATTATTATTTCTTTCTTAAACCTCTCTATGTTTCTGGGCATATGCAATGATGTTTATTTTTTCATGCTCTTGATCTGAGATATTGGACAAATATGATGATGATTATTATTATTGAAAGATACTATACTATGGACATATGCAATAATGATTATTCTTTCTGTTTTCTACTGAGAAATGAGGCTTGTGCAATTATGTTTTACTCTTTATGCTCGATAAACCTGAGCCAGAAGCATGTGCGATGATGATTATTTTTTATGCTACTAAAAATATGAGACATGGGTTATTGTTTACTGCTAAAAATATAGGTCTTCTTGTATTTTCTGGACCTAATGATCTTCTTGTGTTTCCTATACTTGAGAGTGTTGCTGCTATTCAGGTGCTTGCTGATTAAGCAGCAACTACTGCTGGTGGTCAGCAAGATAAACTGAAACAGCATGCTTTACCTAGCTGGTGCATCTCTTTTTCTTGTGATGACATTGATGTCAACTTGATGAACTGAGCTCATGCCTTGAGCCAATGATGATTTTTTAATATACTGAGCACATGCCTTATGCCAATGATGTTTTTGCTGCAACTATTTTTATGAACTTGTTTGATCAAAATGCTTTTATGAACTTTTCTATTATACTTGTGAGCTGTTAAACTAGGACGGCTTGTATACCATATACCAGCAACCAGTTTAGACACGATGATAATGGGGCAAATCTGAACCAAATTTGTCCTCACTTTTCTTTCTAAAGATATTTTTGCTTGGATGAAATGTTCACTTGGTTCACTTACTGTAAAAGGCTAAAGAACTTTGAATGATTATGCTTAGCACTTTGAACACTTTGAAAAAAATGAAGTTACAGTTGCTGTTAGCATTGGAGTATTCATTTTCATCATCAATTACATTACTGAAGCCAATAGTAGTCCATGCAAAATATTTCCATAGGTGTTGGATCAATTTGACTTGCCTTATACAACACTATAAATGTCAGACTTGGTTTGTTGTTGAACTGAACCCTTTCTCAGTTCTTGAGGCACTTGTCAATGATTTGTTATGACCCATTTAAAAAAAATAAAGATTGACACTTGCTTCATGTTACAGCTGCTTTCATTTATCCTTTCTAGTATAATCTTCACCCTATCCACTGCTCTATCTATTGCTATATTTGGTATTGGCCATATGCTACTGCTATGTTACTGTGATGAACTGCTAGCTGTTATGTTAACCTCAGGGTCTATGTTCACCTACTACTTATCTAAAATTTTGCAAATGGCTTGTTATTGCTTCCATTGATGCTTTGGTAACGTTTGACCTTTGCTTTTCTATGGCATTTGCGATGATGATTTTTTTCCGAACTTCTAAAAAAATGTGCTGAGGTAGTGGCATATGTAATGATGTAGTACTTTTTATGCTGAGGTAGTGGCGATGATGATGAAAAGACCCTATACTTGTGAGCTGCTAAACTAGGATGGCTTGTATACCATATACCAGCAACCAGTTTAGATGCGATGATAATGGGGCAAATCTGAGCCAAATATGTAAATGATTCTACTTTTGTCAAATGAGGCTAGCAGACATGCAACTAGTGGTTCATGTAGCTTGAACAAACTTGTGTCTTTGACAACCTGAATGTCTTTGAGCTGGGTACAGTAACATTTTAGAGCTGGCTTAGTGTGTTGATGTGCTTAGTTTAAATTCATGGCTAATATTTCTTTGAGACAGTACGCTAACAACAAGTTATAAGTTTGTTCTAATTTAGCAAAATCATTCAGTGGGTATCAGTATTATTTCCTCTCATAGATTAAACAAGTATGCATGCCCATTGTCTACTGATTCTATCATCATTATTATTTTTTAGGAACTTTTGGATACTGCCAGTAACTTGTCCTATGCTAAACCTTGATCAACTAATAGGATTAGTCTTTCTTTTGATTATTAGATACTTCAAACAAGGACTAGTTTTATGTTAAGTGAGTCCATATATAACTTACTTGTTCGATACATAAATTAATGTAATGTAATCACTTTTGTGTATGACTAAAGTTTATTTATTTTTTAAAAAAATTAATTTCTTTTCCGAATGCCTTGGTGGCACGCGGTAAAGATTTTATTTAAAAAAATAAAAAATTCTTTGCCAAGTGCCAGGCTTGGCACTCGGCAAATAATTTTTCAAAAAATAAATAAAATAAAATATCTTTACCGAGTGCCTGCCACGTCACACTCGGCAAAGGGTGTCGTCAGGTTGACGTCGCCCGTTACCTTTGCCGAGTGCTGGCGTGGCACTGGGCAAAGACGCCTTTGCCGACCAATTGTTTGCCGAGTGGGCTTTTCCGAAGCCACACTCGGCAAAACCTTTGCTGACGACAAAGGTGTCTTTGCCGAGTGGGACCGACACTCGACAAAGACGACGGATCCAGCAGTGGTGGTCTGTGAGTGAGTTGAAGTCGTCGGGCAAGACCCTTGGTGAGCTGGTCTCCAACGCCTAGCATCGTCTCGTCGTTAGTTCTGCGCGTCTTCTCCCTTAACGAGCCGCATGCAGTCGGACTACGCGCAAAGGATTTTGTACTGTAGCAAAGACGAGTGGCTCCAGAGCATCTCAGTTGCGTTGCCGACCACGGTATTCCAGTAATTCCAGGAATCCACCCATTGAATAGTACTACACGCAACATTTTGTACTGTAGCAAACTGTGTTTTCAGCGTGTTGACGAGAAACTTGACATACATATACAGACTACAGTCTTCCCGCCCGATGTCCCAGACCAAATTAACGGTCGTTACGATTCGATGTGCTGGCATCAGACTCGACAGGTTTTTATTATGTTTTCACACTTTTTTCCTTTTTTTACTACCTCTAATTTCATTTAGGCTAATAATTTTTTATTATTATAATGGAAGCTTTATATGATTAGATTTGTATAGAATTATACTATCCAACGATTATAAGCTTAATAGCATAAATGATATAACATAATGTAAATAAATAGTCAACGTGCAATCTAAAAGACTGTCATTCTAACTTGTGCCAGATAAAATGGACCGGAGGGAGTATTTTATAAAAATTTATACTTCCTCTATCCCAAAACAAACTAATTTTAGAGTTGTCTTAAGTTTTAAAATAATTATGTTTGACCAAAGTTATAGAAGAAACTATAAATATTTATAACATCAAATGAGCTTATTATGAAAATAGAATTTGTGATGTATCTGATGATATTAATTTAGTGTCTGCTAAGAGCCACTTCGGTTGGGGTTATAGTTTGTCAAACCTAATCTTCGGTAAACTATGACCACCACAGAAAGTGTGTCGAGCAAAAACTGAAACCACACTTTGTGGCAAAGTTTGGCAAGAAAATAAGTGCATGACAGGTGGGACAAGGTGCTAAGAAAGTACGATGCCACCATAGTTGTGGCAGCGAAGAAAACAACTATCGAAAAACTATGCCATGACTACTCCCTCAGTCCCTAAATAATTAGAGTGCTAGAGTTGTCTTAAGTCAAACATTAAATTTTGACCAAATTTTGAGAAAAAGAATGTCAAGATTTATAGTATCAAATTAGTATTAGTAGATTTATTGTAGAATATATTTTCATAAGATGTTGGTTTTATTTCATAGATATTATTATTATTTTCTATAAAGTTAGTCAAATTTAGAAAAGTTTGACTAACACAAATTCTAGAAAATTGGTTTAGAGAGAGAGAGAGGAAATAACCTTTAACATGGGAAGTTTTGGTTACGAACAAACGGATCCTAATTCTTCACACTCATTTCTATATATATCTAGTCAAACTTAATTTTTTAAATGCAACTTTAGGAATTGCTTTATTTAGGAGCTAGAGGGAGTATTAACCTTCCAATTTTTTTATTATCTATGTACTATGCAAAAAAATAAAGTTGAGAATTTTATTCCACACAAATTATAAAAATTCATTCTAGATAAATTTGTATACTTTTCTTTTGAAAATATGTCAAAATTAGAAAGACAATGTCTAGAGTAATGGTTCTATAAGACATGTGGACTGCAACATAAACTGTGCTTAATTGAACTATTATAAACTAATGTTTTGAATTAATATATTAAAGACACATGTAGGAGGGAAAATTTATGGATACAACAAAATAGATGACGAATTCGCAAGTTTGTCAAGTGGATAGAGACTATGAGTATCTATCTACATATTATGTTATAATGAAATAAAATAAAATAAAATAAAATAAAGAGAGAACCCAAAAAATAAATATTTTTAATATTAATAAAGGTATTATTAAACACTAGAACCCTAATAATCCAAATAATAATAATAATTTACTTGTATGCATAACTCAATCGTACCAACGCGATTCGTTACACAAGGTAGCATGACATATTGACATCTTGTTTATTAGGTTAGTCTTAGAAAAGACATATTGACATCCTGTTTATTAGGTTAGAGTTAGAAAAGACATATTGCATCCTGTTTATTAGAGTTTCACCATGTTATTTTCAAAACTCACATATAACATATAAATGAAATTAAACATCAATAAAATAATATCTATTCTCAAATGGACATTTTATAGTTTCGTCTACATTTAGTTTAATGACTCATGAAGAGTCGGTAATTGTGCCAAGGTTAAACTCACTTCTTCTTTCTTATTAAAAATGTTATCATATGATTGAAAACGATAATTTAATGACTGATGAAAAAAATAGAAAAAAAAGAGGCGAAGCCTCGGCTTTTAAGAAAGCAAACGTTTTTTTTAAAAGAATTTTCTCTGCTTTTATAAAGCAACACAGAACGATACAAAGTTTGCTGGAAACCAGCGACACATCACAAAACACAATCTGCTGGGGATACCAGCTACATGAACCGTGCCTGGAGCCTAACACAAACTCCAAAAACTCAGCAACCTTATCTAAAACTCCACGTAAGACATGAGTTGGTTCCTGGGTTGGAAATCCTTCATCCACTCCCGCACCGTCTTCAGCACCTGATCGATCCTTGCTTGATCACCATTCTTCAACAGGATACTCCACTTGTGCAGTACAGAGATGGTATGATACATAATATCAGAAGGCGCTTTAGGGAACACCTTTTCAATGGACATTTTGTTTCTTGTAGTCCACAACACCCAACCAACACCTGCAAAGAGAAACATCAGTAAATTGCTAGGCAAAGTTCCCCTACCCTGCAGCCATCCCTAATTTAACTCCTCCAATGAGGAAGGACAGTGATCAAGATTAAAAATGACTTTCATTATACCCCAAACCAATTTAGCAAGATAGCCATCAAACAGAATATGGTCTACAGTTTCAATACATCCACATAAACAACAGTGTGCATCCCCTTTCCAACCCCTCTTCACTAAGCTATTAGACACCTGCAACTTACCATTATAACATTGCCACAAGAAGAATTTCACTTTTAGAGGAATTATGCATTTCCAAATATGACCAGCCACCATGCTGGGCATCCCCCTGTTAGTTAAAAATCTGTACAGGGATCTAGTAGAGAAAAACCTTTCTTCTCCAAAGCCCAAATTATTGTGTCACTCTCATCATCTACCAAATGGACATTATTTAGATCAAGTTGTAAAGTAGATCAGGAATCATATTCTCTCTGATTTAATGATCTTTTGAATTCCATAAACCATTCCCCCTCCTCCCAGCAATCACTGACCAGACAATCTTGTTGTCTCACCATTTTAAAGATATCCTCATATTGTATTTTCAAAGGTACTTGGCCCATCCAACAGTCCAACCAGAATCTAGTATTTTCCCTATTTTTAGCCCTGAAGATGGCTCCCTAGTGAAATAAATGTTTGATCTTGTGGAGTCCCTTCTAGAATTGGGAGCCTCCTTTAGATGTAGTTGAGAAAAATCCCCCTTGACTCATGTATTTTGCCTTGATAATCTCATTAGGCTCCTGGAATATTTTCCAAATCCATTTAACTAATCAACAATCATTCATAAGCCTTGTGTTTATAATGCCTAAGCCCCCTTGATCTTTAGGTCTAGAAACCATATCAAATTTGGCCATATGATATCTGAACTTCTCCTCTGCCCCCTACCATAAGAACTTAGCCCTGATATTGTCCATCTTTTTGTGCACCCCACCCTCAAGCCAGTAGAATCCCATGCAGAAAGTAGGGATGCTTGACAAACATGTGTTAGTTAGAATCTGTCTACCCCCATTGGTTAGAAACTTCCCTCTCCAGGGATCTAATCTCTTAATCATCTTCTGTACTAGTGGGCCAAAAGCTCCCATGCCTAGATGTTTGTCACCGATTGGTATCACCAGGTATTTCATAGGTAAAGACCCCAAAACACAGTTTAACATATTGGCTTTCCTTTCCTTCTCTTGAGATACCCAAAAACCAGCACTTCACTTCTGTGATAGTTGATCTTAAGTCCAAAAAGCCACTCAAAACAGTAAAATATGAGTTTAATATTTGTGATTTATTTCTCCAAACCATCTAACATAATGACGGTGTCATCCGCATATTGAATGTGTGATATACCCCCTGGAATGAGCTCACTCAGGACCCCCCTAATATGACCTTTGTCAACCGCTTTATCAATCATCACCCCCAAAGCATCAGCCACTAGGTTGAAAAGAACGGGTGAGAGGGGGTCCCCTTGTCTCAACCTCCTATTTGTCTTGAAATATGCACTCCTCTCTCCATTGACATTAATATAGACTTTGCCATCTCTAACTGTGCTCATCACCCAGTTTATCCATTGAGTGGGAATCCTTTTCCCACCATCACTTGTTCTAGAAATGACCATCTTACTCTATCATATGCCTTCTCGAAATCTATCTTCAAGATTAGGCCCTGTTTTCTGCTTCTCCTCAACTCATGTAAAACTTCATGTAACACCACACACCCCCTCTAGGATGTTTCTTCCTTTGATGAAACCAGTTTGACTTTTCCCAATAACAATCCTGGCCACAGGCACCAACCTGTTGGCCAATAGCTTGGTAAAACACTTGAAATCCACGTTTTTATTACAAGGTAAGAAAGCAAACGTCGGTACACTATGAAACTTTAACGAGAATGGTCTGAGACTTTTTACCACACAACAATTAATATTGACAAGTCTTCGCGCTGCTCATTTGCCTATATAAGAAATAGCAACCGCTGTCCGATGGTATGTAGAGTTCTAGCAGCGTGCAGCGTCCATTGAGCACCCAATCTACTAGATCCTAACGATCAAGCAACACTCGGCATACTCAGCCTCCACGCCATGGCCGGTATACCGGCAGCCCACTTTTGCATCCCAAACACGAGCTCAAGACGGAGTACCACCTCTCACACCACTGCGACCTGTGCGGCGAGAAGCTCACCGGCAGCGGCTACAGCTGCGACCATCGCCTCTGCAACTTCCACCTGCACGAGGAGTGCGCCGAGCACCCGGAGACGCTGCGCTCCTTCTTCGCGCACCCGTGGCACGACGTCACCCTCGCCCGCACCGACGGCCAGCGCGTCTGCAGCCTGTGCCGGGAGGTTGTCCCCGACGGCGTCTTCCTGTACCGTTGTGCGCTGTGCGGGTTCGACGTGCACCCGCGGTGCTCGCGCCTGCTGCGGACGGCGCACAGCGACGAGGTCCACCCGGACCACGTCCTGAGCCTCAGCGCCATGCCCAGTGCGGGAGCACCGTGCGCGGCGTGCCGCGAGCCCTGTGGCGTCTGGGTCTACCGCTGCGGGCTCTGCGACGTCGACCTCCACATCGAGTGCCTGCCTGCACGGCGGCGGCGCCAGAGGGAAGGATGGAAAGGAGGGTCCGTCGTTGCTGGGTAGCGTGGAAGCTTTGACTAGAGTTGCGCAACAGCGGGAGCTGCAATGGATCTGTTCAATTCAATTGAGAACTCGTGAGCGTGAGATTCTGACATGTATATGGGCATTCATCGGTTGCCTGGTACTACACCGTACCGTATGTATCTATGTAACTTCACGTTAAGGAAAATTGATAAATAAAGAACTCCTTGCTCTCTCTCTCTTTTCGTGAAATTATGATACGTGCCTATATACTCACGATCGACATAACGATTTTTAACATTATATCTATACTAAAAGCTAGTAATACGATACTTTCTCCGTCCCCAATTATAAGTCGTTAAAACTTTTTAAAGAGTTCAAGCATTTTAAGTTTAAAGACAATTCTGGTTTAAAAGTATACTAAATATTTAATAAGGCTATTGAACCACAGAAAATGTCTTTAACTTCTAAAATTTTCCAAAGAAAAAAAGTAGAGTTGTATTGGGATACAACATGTTCAAATAAAATATTTAAAGCTTATGAAATATCTTTAGAAGTTTCCAAAATTAGATTTAGCTCTAAAAAATAAAACAATATCTCAAGATATCTTTAAATTTCTTAAACATTCTATTCGAGGTATAAATGTATTGTGAAAACTTCACGCAACAAAAAACATAAGAGATAACCAAGATGAATGCATTTGACATTAACGTATATGTTCATTTTTGTTGGTTGCATCACTTATTTTTGCAGGACAAAGTTTGGAAAACACGTTTAGAAAATTTTAAAGTATTTTGGTATTTTTCTACATTTTTAGTATATTTTCTCATTTTTCATAGATCTAATTTTTTTCAAGCTTTTAGATTTTTTTGGGAGAAATTCAAGATTTTACGAGCTTCTTATTTTTGAAGGATTCCATACTAGAAACTAGGCCCAGCTTGGAATGGCCCAAGGTTCTGTCATCGAAACTCTTGCCTTAGCCCAATCGGCAACTTCACGACGGAGACCCACCATTCGCCAGACCTCCACCCTCCGGCGGCGCCGCCCTCCACCGTCGCACCACCCCCAAATCAATGGCATCCAGCTCCAAGCTAAGCCATGCCGTCCCCGTGTCCAACACCGACGCTCCAGTGGCACTGCCCGCCGACGCGCTGTTCGAGGTCCTGCTGCGCCTCCCGGCCAAGGACATTTGTCGCCTCCACGCCGTCTGCCGGTCCTGGCGCGCCCACACCTCCGTCCCGCATTTCGCCGCGGAGCACAAGTCCCGCCACGCGGAGCCCCTCTTCGGCATCACATTCAGGGACGGCGACGCCAGGGGGCGTCGCCATCGTGAGCCTGTCGGGGCAGATTGTCAGGCGGATAAGCATTGCCTCCGTTTGCATCCAGTTGCTGCTCACCCACCTCGATCGCTTCTGTGTCATCAGGAATTGCAAACCATCATTGGCCACCTGGGTTCTCAACCCGGCCACAGCAGATCCCCTCACTTTGCCTGGTCTCCATTCAGATGAATTTGTGGGTACTTGCATAGAGTGGAGTAGTTCTATTGTCAGGCGCAACTGCTGGACGGTTACATATGCTTTTGGACAGGTTGCTTCCACAGGAGACTACAAGGCACTCCGCATCAGCCATCCTCATCGCCAGCCGTCTCAGCTATGTGACATCATCAACCTTGATGGGAGTAGCCAGAGAATGTGGAGGCGGAAGCAGAACCCACCGAGTGGCCTTGCGATAAGTGAAATCATGGAACCCTTAGCCCTCAGCGGGATCGTTTATTTCTTGTTTGATTATGCTGTTATGGAACCAGCAAGCATGGCTCCATTCAACCTCGATACTGGGAAGTGGATGCCAACACTTCATGGTCCAGAGCCATTGCAAAGTGCTAACTTTTGGGTCTCTGGGAGGGAATTCTCATTAGCCAACTTAAATGGCAGCTTGGTTATGGTTGACAATGATATTGGTGTCTGTTTTGACCTATGGTTTCTCATGGATCACAAGAGAGGTCTCTGGGCTAAAAAGTACAGAATAAGTCTCAAGGAGCATCATTCTCGCTATGTGTGTCCTTTACTGATGTTGGATGATGGGAGGATAGTCATCTTTGAAATGGAAAAGAGGTTATTACAATGCTATGATCCAAGAACTGGAAATTTAGCAGATGTGTTGGATATTACGGCTATGGGACTTGGAGAATCTCAAAGCACTGGTGTTTCAACAGGGAGCCTATTAATCTAGAATCTTGCTTCTATCGATGAGTTTGGTATGTTGTTTGTTTTATCTAGCATTCAAAACTTTATGAGGTAGCATTGTGATGAATGCTCTAGTGAAAACTTACATTTACTATTGCTGATTATTCTCTTTGTATGCTTGTGAGTCATTGATATATTTTACGAAATGAAATATATTGGTGGCAATTCAAGAGCGTTATCTAGATCCATAAATTTATAAATTCTAGGTTGAAATGTCTCATTTAGGTCCAAAGAACCCAAAATATGAAAAATACCCTACTGATATCAATATGGTATGCCAGCATGGAGATTTTCTTATTGATCAGCTAGAAAAGTAAATATTCAGAATGGGGCTGTCGCTTTCTAATTTCTTTACCATGAGTTATCCATGAACGCTGAAGTTTTTTTGTGCTTTAGACCTAGATAACATATTTAACAGTAGGACTATACAAAAAGCCAGCTTGGCACCTTATGGTTCGTTAAGATAACGAGATGGCTCGTCTAGGCTCAGCTAGTTTAGCTTGCTAGCCAGCTCATTATAGTTTGGCAGCAGGAGGCCGATTACTCAGATCCAGATTCCTCCCACTTTACAGCTGACTTTAGCTTTGTCTGAACCGTTTATGAGATCAAACACCTACAAATCAGTCTTCCTCTCTCATCTCCTGGGACACCTCACCTCTCAAGCTTTGGTGGCAGTGCTGGATACTAATTCGTGACAGCTAGCTGCTACGTAGCTTAAGTAAAGCTCTGAAGATCATCCGCTGCCCTTATTGCTATTGAGATCCCAAATCATGATAAGAACTGAGGATTCTTTAGTTATGTTCTGGTTCGCTTTGGGCAAGAACAACATCGTATTCTGTTTCGTCAAGCCGCCAAATCATAATAAGCATGCATTTCTTTGATATTTTGTATACATGATGCAAATGCGACCTTACCAACCATAGTACTCAACTGTTTAAAGACAAAAATCAGGAACTCCACCATCTAGTAAGCTATTGAGTTTCCAGTGAGTGCCAACATGTACTGCAGGCTGTGAATATCAAATCTGCTAGTTTACATCTAATTTGCTTTTGAGCACAAACATGTACTGCAGCCTGTAAATTAAATGTTCACTACTTGTGCTATTGGTATATACAGTTAGCCGTGTCCATTTATAGATCTTGTATGCTATATGTTGAAGTGAAGAAAATGCATATCATTTCACTTAAATGTCGACACAATTTGTTGCTATTTTTTTTTCACTTCCTGCATACAGTTTTCTTATTTGAGAAGATTTGCAGTCTTATAATTGTTCACATAGATAGCCTTACATAGATAGCCAAACTATTTTTTAGTATATTTGTATGTTCACCTCTTTGTAGGCCTTCACCTTTGCAAGTTCATCTCCTTGTAGGGTACTCAGTCATCCCATGCTGGAAACTGGAAATGCCGCTCCTGGTTGTCATGACAGCAACATGACAGCAATGACATGGAAGACAATGAAGGAAACACTAACATGGAATGAGATGGAGCAGTGACAAATGACTTCTTTTGTGCAGTGAGTGACACATAACTGCTGCTTTTGTGAGGCTTTTGTGCAGTGACACATGACTGCTGCTTTCGTGAATCTGTAGTGTGTATGGTTAAACTCCAAGTGACAAGTGACCTCCATTTGAGGAAATTAACCTATTTTCTGGAGCTATAAACTTAGTATGTACATGCCTGTCGTAGTTGGCATGTAGCTTTGAACTCTTTATATCGGATCTGGACTTGTTGTGTAGTTGAATCATCTATTAGTATGGATCTGAACTTGTGAACAGGTCTGCAATGTAATGTTGTAGTTGAACTTGTGAACAAGTCTGCAATGCAATGAATCTGATAGTAATCAGAACAAATTTTTTAGCTGTATATAGCCCTCATCATATTGTCATAGTTTTTTTTCTTTCCATTCTTCTGCAGCTCGGCGCACTAAATTGCGCTGTAACCTCTGCATGTAATCAACAAGTTCCAATTGGCAACGGTGTACACTATGACGCAAGGATTACAAGTTTTATGACATACCTCTCGCAGTTCATATCTCTTAAGAAAAAAAATTCTATTCACAAAAGGACAGTAAATGAAAGAACTTTTCCATTGAAATTTAAGATATGCAGCATGTTTGTTTTTTTAACGGTTTTTGGTAGCAACAGAAGCACATCAAAACATAACAACTAATCAATGAAATTAACAGTTCGAATTTGCACGTACCTTCTCTGTCATGCGGGGAACCATGCATGATGCATCCTCTGTATTTTCTTGAGGAAGATTCAGCTTTGAACATTTCTTAGATAGTGGGATGGGATCCGAAACCAATGTTCTTGTTGATTTCATCTTCAGGACTTCAGCTTGAGGCTTTACGGCTCCCTTTTTTTTAGCAGATGTCAAGGATAGAGCTGACAGGAACAAGAATTGAGCTGTTACTGTTTACTTCGTAGAAACTAGAGGCCCAGCATGGAACGGCCCAAGGTTCTGCCATCGAAACCTTTGCAGCCCAATAGGCAACATCACCACGGAGACCCATTTCACCAGGGCTCCGCCCTCCAGCCGTCCGGCGGCGTGCCGCCTTCCGCCTTCCGCACTCTGAAATTCTCCGTCTCCGATCTCGCACCACCCCAGATCGATGGCGTCCAGCTCTAAGCTATGCCATTCCGCCTCGGTATCTGACACCGGAGCGCCGACACTGCCCCTCGACGCGCTGTTCGAGGTCCTGCTGCGCCTCCCGGCCAAGGACCTCTGTCGCCTTCGCGCCGTCTGCTGGTCCTGGCGCTCCCTCACCTCCGATCTGCATTTCGCCGCGGAGCACAAGTCCCGCCATGCGGAGCCCCTCTTCGCCGTCACATTCAGGGACGGCGACACCCCTGGCATCGTTAGGGGCGTCGCTAGGGGCGTCACCATCGTGGGCCTGTCGGAACAGCCGCTCAAGCGGATACCATTTGGCTCCGATCCCATCGAGTTGCAGCTCACCCACCTCGACCGCCTTTGTGTCTTTAGGTGGTGCAAGCCCTCGTTGAGCGCCTGGGTTCTCAACCCGGGCACCGCAGTTACCATCGCTTTGCCTGGCCTCCATTCGGATGAGTTTGTGGGCATTTGCATAGAGCAGAGATCTGGTTGGGTTTCTGGTTTCATGCACAACTGCAGGATAGTTACATATGATTTTGGACAGGTTGCTTCCACCAGAGAGTACAAGGTACTCCGCATCAGCCATCCTGGTCGCTCGCCACCTCAGCTATGCGACATCATCACCCTTGATGGGAGTAGCCAGGGAAGGTGGAGGAGAAAGCAGAACCCATCGAGTGGCCTTATGCAAAAAGAAAGGGGAGAAATCAAGGAACACTTGACTGTCAATGAGGTTGTGTATTTCTTGCTTGATTATGCAGTTATGGAACCAACAAGCATAGCTCCATTCAACCTTGATACCGAGAAGTGGATGCCAACACTTCGGGGTCCAGAGCCGTTGCGTAGTGCTGAATTTTGGGACTTTAAGCGTATTATCTCATTAGCCAACTTAAATGGCAGCTTGGTGATGATTGATAATGATGTTGGTGTCTCTTTCGACCTATGGTTTCTCATGGATCACAACAAAGGTCTCTAGGTTAAAAAGTACAGATTAAGTGTTGTGCAAGATTGTTTCTATGCACATCCTTTATTGATATTAGATGATGGGAGGATAGTCATTTATGACAAGGTAGAGAGGCTATTACAATGCTATGATCCAACAACCAACGGTTTAACAGATGTGTTGAATATCAAAGAGATGGGACTTGGAGAAACTCAAAGCATTGGTGTTTACACAGGGAGCCTCTTGATCTAGAATCTTGCTTCTACCAACGAGTTTGGTTTGTTGTTTGTTTTATCTTATAACTTCCAAAACTTTGAGGTAGCATTGTGATGAATGCTTTAGTGAAATCT
>CM041633.1:7732066-7745167 GCA_023333625.1 Bothriochloa decipiens
CATGCATGACACGTTCAACAAATGATATGATCCACTCCATATCATCACATGACCATCTTGGTCCATTGATCTTGATCTCACTTGCTCTTCTCCGTTACGTCGGTCCATCAGTGCCAAGTCTTGCCCAAGCTTCACCACGCATGGTTCTTCGCTTCTAGGCCTTGACTTGCCCTTCACTCTTGCAACTGGTCCTTCGAGCCAAGCCTCATCTTGATCTTCTCATTCTTAGGTCACATGACTCCATGTCATGTCCCATATTCAATAAGCTCCTCCAACATGCAACCTTCTAGGTCCATCGATCTTGACCTTACTTGCTCTTCACTGTTGGGTTGGTCCATTGGCGCCAAGTCTTGCTTGAGCTTCACCATCGCATGATCCTTCGCCTCACAACCTTGACTTGCCCTTCACACATTTAGCCAGTCCATCGAGCCAAGCCTTATCTTGATCTTCACCTCTCGGTCACATATATCTACCTGTGGACTAATCCTGTGTATCTCAACCATAAACATATTAGTCTGCCTAAAGTTGTCACTCAATTATCAAAACCAAACCTGGGACTTTCACCGGTGTGGTGGTGGTACCTGCCCCCTCACCCTCGGCAATGTCGTCGACGCTGACCACCGTGCTAGCCTCTCCAGCCACGGGGTGGCGGCAACCCGACCTAGAGTTTTGGCCTTCCTCACCGGCCGCGCCTCCTGGCAACATAGGTTGCAGCGGCGGCCCTCGGGCCTCGGCGGTGACAAACCTTGGCACCGACAGCCCCTTCCTTCTCCAACCCCCATGCGGCATGACGTGGCGTGGGCGGTCATTGCCGCCAACCTCTGCGCGAGCTGCTGGACACAATTGGCGAGGCTCCGCTATCCCTCGATCCATCTACTGGCTGGTTTACTCCGCCTCTCTGTCTTCTTCTCTCCTTCACCCTTTCTCCTCATGTGGGATATGCATGGACACAGGCTCGATCCCATGCCGGGCGACCCCTGCTTTGGCCCTTACCATGTCACGTCGGTGCTTGCTGTGGCCGGCGGCGAGCGGCCGACTTCAGTGGCCCAACGTTGTCATTGTACGTGTTGCTCAGGATGGCCTCCATATAGTGCATTGACTCTAGGACTAATCCTGTGTATCTCAACCATAAACATATTAGTCCCCCCTAAAATTGTCACTCAATTATCAAAGCCAAACATGGGACTTTCACCGGCGCGGTGGTGGTACCTGCCCCCTCACCCTCGGCGATGTCATCGCCGCCGACCACCACGCTAGCCTCTCCGGCAACGGGACGGCGGCAACCCGACCTAGTGTTTTCGCCTTCCTCACCAGCCGCGCCTCCCCAACAGCGTAGGTTGCAGCGGCAGCCCTCGGGCCTCGGCGGTGACAAACCTCGGCACCGGCAGCCCCCTCCCTTCTCCAACCCCCACGCGGCACGGCGTGGCACGGGTGGTCATTGCCGCTGACCTCCGCACGAGCTGCTGGACACAATCGGTGAGGCTCCACTATCCCTCGATCTGTCCGCTGGCTGGTTTACTCCCCATCTCTGTCTTTTTCTCTCCCTCACCCTTTCTCCTGATGTGGGATATGCATGGACGTAGGCTCGATCCCATGCCGGGTGACCCTTGCTCCGGCCCTTACCACATCGTGTCGGTGCTTGCTGTGGCCGGCGGTGAGCGACCGACTGCAGCGGCCCAACGTTGTCGCTGTACGCGCTGCTCGGGATGGCCTCTATATAGCGCATTGACTCTAGGACATGGTGGCATCTATGGCACTTCCTAAGAGCCCGCGACGTGAACTTTTGCGGCCCTGCAATGCAAAGTGGAAGGCAAGGAGCACCGGCGCGCCTGGCATGCTGGATAGGCAAAGTCGTCACCGATGATGCCCAATGGAGCAGCTGCTCGATGAACGCCCCTGCAATTGCAGATGGGATTTCTCTCCATTTGCGAAGCCTTGTTCGTTCCATGGCCGGAGAACAGGTATCTGCCCGCTTCCTCTGTTCTATGTTGTCAGACATCCACCTATCTCCTTGCTTCAGTGGATTGCCGTGAATTTGGGAATATAATCTCTTGGCAAGTGGCTCTGCAGTGTTGTTGAGGGATCAATGGCTCAAGCTTTTACCTTTAGTTATCTTGGAAAATTGAGGTATTGTCTAGAGCCTGGCAGTGTGACCAACAAGAAACGTTTCTATACTTTTCAATGATGGGAAAATGGCGTACATGTCCTTTTAAAGCTTAAGCTGAAGTGAAGACTCAAGATGGTGTATATTTCAATACTACTCATCTTGCATTTCCAGTTAATGATATTTACACTTCGCTGAATGGATTTCACATGAGCACATCATTGGGTCAATTAAGTGGTTGCAATGCCAAATCTTTATTTACTCTCTTAACATAGAGAAAAAACCTACTTCGATGTTGATCCTGTGTTTTCCTGCAGGGCTACCAGATGATGCTTTATTAAATTGTAGCTAACATGTTCTTCCATGTGAAGTTTTCTGACAAATTATTTGTATCTGAGAGTTACAATTGATATACCACTACAATCTTCATTCCCAACTCTGGTGTTACTGCTACTAATACATGTCACCTTGTCCATAATCAATATGCTAAAGCTGATTGATGAAAAGAGACGTCACTAAAATATATCGGTTATCAGATCCAGTTTCTCTACAGCTGACACAGTTATTTGTATGGTAAATTAAATTTGTTCTACATATATTAGTTTCCTTCCTGAGAATGACAACACCATATTGATGTTATGTCTGCAGCTTTCTTTGGATTACTTCTTGCTCCATGTTTATTTTCTTCTCGATGTCATATACTCGATGTCATATACTCTACGATTCTTGAGAACCCATCCATGTTGACAGGTATGCCTTCCTTTTCAGTTTTTCCCATGCCATTTTTTGGTTCATATGCAGCATAATCGTTCATCTGAGTTACAACTTTCTCACTGATGAAAAAAATGCAGGTCATGTTGGACTGGGACGTTTTCCAAGGTATAGTTGAATTTTGTTCATAGCTTCATACGTCACAAAATGATCCTTCTTTGTGTGCAATCCATGAAGCTTTACAAAACAATTTCAAATCTGATTCAACACCAACCACGGGCTTCATTGTCAGAGATTGAAAAGCTTTCTGTGCTCAGAGGGATATGATCCACACCCTTGAGATAGTTAAGTCTCATTCTTCAGTTCTTTAAATTCCAGATGTACTAGCCCAGTAGAATATTGATTAACTGTTCCAATTTTCTCCCACACCATGCCTCAGCCTCTAATTGTTTGTATGGTGGTGCAGGTCATCTATTTCTCTTCTATGAAACAACCAATTGGTTTGCCTATGAACAGAGCTTTACAACGGTCAGATAACGAACAATGAATTTGCCAAGTCCATCTTATGACACATCAAGTAACAGGTACAACACAGCTCTCGGCTACTCTTTCTGACCTTATCTTACCTTTTATGATAGACAATGGTTTCAAGTAGGGGGGGGTACCCAGTGCCGTAGGCTCCCGCACTGCGGGGTCTGGGGAAGGAAAAATAGCCAACCGCTTTTTCCCATAAAATGTGCAGAGGCTGGGGCTTGAACCCTGAAACTCTTGGTCACAAGCGGTAAAGCTCTACAGCTTGCACCAGGGCCGCTCTTCTGACAATGGTTTCAAGTATGCAAAATTTATCGTTGGCTGAACTAACTATCGTGCCATGATCATAAGCATGATTTATATAAAATATATAAATCATGAATCATGATACAGATAGATGAATCTCATTATTCCTAAGTTTCTCATTATTCCTAAGTTCAAATGTTCAATCCATTAGTTTCTGAAGCCAATTTGTATAGCAAGTACAAGTCTGCCATTATGGGTATGACTGACAGACACTTTCATTCAGCAATATTTAGATTTCATACTACACATCTTCTTAAATTTTCAATATCAGAACAATGGGAAGATAAAAGCAACTATCTACTAATATAAAATCCCTGCTGTTTTTCTTTTTTTTTGGAACTATTCTATAAACTAGGAGTACAGGCAATAAGTACTGTTCTACTATCTACTACATTTCTTCCAGTTACCATTCTAGAGGATTTGAGATACGGTTTATGTTAGGCATTTATGTTATATTATATAGATAATACACCTCTTTCAGTCCCTACATATTTTTGTTAAGCAACTCATGGGACACATTTTAAATTAACTTAAGCACCAACTTCGGTCTTTGCTAGTATTTTTTTTTCCAATTCATGCCTGTGTTGCTACAAAACTTCATACAAAGACCTATATATACTACGGTAAAAATAGGACAGATATTTCCCGAAATCCAAAAATATATTAATGGAATAATTCATGTTTCCTGCTGCCAGTATTATAGCTTGAGCTAGGTTTTGGTGCTCTTCTTGGTGTCCATCAAAAATGTGTCACTTTACAGTTGGTAATATTTGTGCCTTAAAGCATCTGAAGATAAGTAGGAACTGTTTCTCATAATTACTGAAAGACAAATATATGTACAATAAGTCAATAACCTTAAATTCCTTGCTATTTCAGGTCAAACAGTTTTTTACATTTATACGATCTAGACAAGAAAGCAATTTTCAATAACTGATGTTGAAACTCCAAGAGTTGTTTGCTTCTAGATCAGACATCCATTTTGTAATTCTCTTGGTTGTCCAACTTCTCTTGCAACACAATTGCTCCCCATTCCTCCAAGTTGTGTGACTTGTGTCACCTCACCATCCTTAGCCTCTCTGAACTTGCTAACAGCCTCTCCAGCTCGCCCACTGCATGATCAAAGGATTTGATGTCCCTGACATGACAAAGAATTCTACAAACTAAGGAATAGCCATGTATGTGTTGCTTAGACATATTCTTTGCTTCTCTACTTATATCTATATATTAATTTTAACATCCTCCACTGCCATAGGGCTATTCTGTTCTGATTTTCTCCCTCTGTGCAAAAAGGAGGGCTCCAAATATGTTTTGATTTTGATCAAAAAAAATGCATTGATTTGGGAAGTATGTCAATTATTGTTCTTTAAATGTAACCAATGTGAGAGCAGGAAATATTGCACATTTGGAAGCAATGTTGATATACTTATTCATTTTTCTCAGTAATAGATGTGGCCATTTCTAATTCCCCTTTATGGAATCATGTCACAGTTCTTCATTTAACCAAAAAATATGAATCTTTTGTTACCTGATCTTCAGCCAGAAACTCAAGAAGAATTAGCTAAATTCAGCATATGCATACTGTACATTTGTGAGAAAAACATAGAAGCAAAAGCATAGGATGGCGAGGCAGAGCCAACAACGAATGAATAGTTACCACTGCATGCCTACACGCTTTGATGCTGCATATCTAAAGGAACAAGCAATATTTCAAAAATTTTGGCCACGTTTAAATAGCCGGCCTTAAGTGACATAAAGAAGAAAAAAAGAAAAAGAAAAATGAAGGTAGAAAACCGAGAGAGAGCTTAAATAAACATGTGGCCCTTTGGGACTGCCCTCTGTCAATGTAATATCAAGTTCGTTTCTTTCATTATGACTGTCCTATTGCCCTTGCACTAACTGTAAGCCTCGTATTCATATTAGATCATTGACCCAAATAAGAAAATAGTTATTTTCTCATGATTTTATTTGTACACGAAACAAGGAGCATCTATAATACAACGGGCACGTCCACTGGCCAAAAGCAGCAATGCCGTGATTTTTTTCTAGTCTATACTATACTAACAAAAATGCCCGTGCGTTGCAACGGGAGTGAAATTTATCGTTTTAAATCTATAATTTTATATTTAAATCACTTTAATCAAAATACAATCATAAATAAATTATTGAATTGATTTGTGACATAATATATTCATGGCAGAACAAACATATTAATGACTCCGCAATTGAGCAACAGGAAATAGAAAAAAACTAATATTACGTTTTTGTTCTTAGCACCAGCACGAGAAAAGCTTTGCATCATCAGGCTGATCACATGACCGCTCTTCCATGCTTCTCTCTTATTTCTTGCTCCGTCCTAGCCTTTTAACGCTTTCACGTGACCAGAAGCACACAATCTCTACTTATTATTTCCATTTATTGTACGTGGAAATTAAGATCTGCCTGATTCATGATTAGTATATCATACAGTATATGCTTAAAAATTAAATGGTGCATTAATTAAAAATGAGTGCTAATTGAAAAATGCACTAAAAAACGAAAGCTTATGCAGCCCGCTTCTTTATTTCGGCCCAGTTGAAGATAGATAAAACAATTTAAGTCATAACCTGGCCCTTGGTTGAGAAAGTATCTTTGGGCCTTGTAAACAGCAGGCCTAACTTAGATGGAAGCTACCTCAACCGTTGATCTACGTCTGACGTCCAAGATTCTTCTCTTGAACAAAACCGGTGTGTGGCAGCCTTCTCAGAAACCCTAGCTTCATTTGTTTATTCTACCAAAGCAGCAGCCGCATAGACTTCTTGCTATCTCGTTTCCTCCCCTACCATGTGCACAGCATCGCCCCTTTCTCCTCCGATCTTCTTCCATCTCCCCATGGGCTTGCAGGCTATGGGTGCGAGCTGCGAGCGTGTGTGCCAGACGCAGCGGCGAGCCTAGAGCGTGCGAGCGTTAGAGCGCCGTCGACCACAGGTAGTTGGGGACAGCGGCCACAGGGTCAACCGCGCCGGACGCGGTACGCCGGCCTCGGGTTCGAGCACGCCATTCTCGCGGATGCCAGCCTCGCGTCGGCGGGGTCGCCGGACTTCGGTGCGAGCGCGCTGCCTCTCTTCCCCGACGTTGATGTGCCTCCCTGCAGCTCCGCGCCAGCCTCATCTACGTCGGCCTCCCTCGCACTGTCGTCGTCTTGCTGGCTCTCGCCGCTATGGCGTATCTCGCCCACAGCGTTGAATTTGTGCTCGATTTTTTATTATTTTTATTATTTGTATATTTGTTTATATGGTTGGTGGCTTTTACTTAGTATTGATTTTGTTTTGAACTTGATCTGGAAATCTGGATTTTGTTTGGTTTTGATTTTGGGAAGAACATCCTTGGAGATCTGCGTGCTTATTATGTTTTGAATTCTGTCTTGATTCTGTTCTATAGTTTCTCTTATCTTATCTTAATAGATATCTTCTTTCTTCGCCGTACGGAAAGAAACATTGAATTCATATTAGAATCTCTATCCTATTTAGGCCACACTTCTTTACGAACTATGAAAATATATAAAAAAAACTGAAAAATTTCGCAAATCGTGCATGAAACGGAATCTGTGATTAGGGGGCCGGCGGACAGGAAAAAAGTAAAAGGAAATTTTGATTTTTTATTATTAAGGATAGACTATATTACTATTTTCACGGAAGCCGAACTCACCGCCTCCTCTCTCATTCTACTGTTTTGACAACAGTAAACGTACAACTTCCCTCTTAGCCTCTCCTACGGCATCCCCTGATCTATACTATACACACGCGTCCGGGCTCTCGAAGCTTCCCCGCTACTCCAAGACCTGTCCTTCCCGCATCCTCTCCGCCGCCTCCACCACGCCAGCAGCAGCAGCCGTGCCGTCCGCGCTGCCTCCGCACCTACAGCCATCGTCTCCCGCCTCCTCTCCGTCGCCTCCACCGCAGCGGCAGCAGCAGCGGCCACGCTGCCCGTGGCCATCGACCCATCAATCTAGGCCAGCCTCCCATGGGCTCCCCTGTCCTCCTCTCTCCTCGCCGCATCGTCTCTGCCACCGCACCGGCCAGCAGCTGCCTCCCGAGCGACCTCCGCCGTCCGCTCAGTGCAGCAACGCGACAACACCAGCGGTTCACGGCCCCGCCTGCGCACTGCAACGGACGTACGGCGTGGCAACGCTGCACCACGGGAGAACCACCTGGCAGCCCACGCATCCGGCGCGGCTTGTCGGAGCAGCACCGCCGTCGGCCTGCGACACCGCCGGATCGCGTACTCGCCTGCGCCCTCTAACGGCCCTCCGTGACGTCGCCCACCGACAGTGTACATCTTGGTGTTGACCTGTGATGAGTATCCTTCTCCGATCCCATCTTCTATTAATGAGTGTCTCCCTCATGGATGATGCACACCGTCTGCACGATGGTTTGCCTCTACAACAATGTTCATTGCTAACCAAATCACCGTGCCCAGGTTTCTACAATAACAGAGTTGGCAACTGGACACAGCTATTTGGTTATTACCCATCAGTGAATCATCTGTTGCTGCACTCATTCTCAAAGTAAGTTCAACTAATCAAACTTTTTACGATCTTTTACAAGCAAATATCATTCAGAATTCATTTTTTATATTTCAAAGCTCTCTCAAATCGATTGTATGGCACCATATTTAAAATTTCTAGCACTGCGGATATAGGAACACAAAATGATGACTATGGTGCATCTTGGGATAAATAAAAGCTGATGCTCTTGATCAGGTAATCTTTGTCGTCATTTAGCAAGGCAAATACATATTTCCATAGAAGCTGCTGGTGCTGACCACATAGTATTTTCCAGTTTCCTGACTAGCCTGACGATTCATAACCAGTGTCGAAGTATCTTCACCTAGATAATCGGCTTGCTGTATCTACATTACACATGCCGTCTGCTATTACCCCTTTTGCTGTAACACATGGTACAAAAGGCTCCCCGCTTATAAGATAGCAAGTCGCTACAACTACATTGGTATGTATAAAACTTACTTCTGTTCCACTAAGAAGGCCCACAACTGTACCAAATGGTAATACAATATTACATGAGTCTGTGGCTTCGTTGCCTCTTGGAGAACGAATTATCTGTTATGTTGCAATCCCTATACTGTTCATTCTACAAATGGCTAAAATGATACCCTGCCCATAACTAATCGTACAAATCTTTTTCGTTTCAGGTATGATCAATACGATGTGCTATAATTCCGGCTTGCTGCCCCGTGTGAAGCACGGGAAACCTGCTAGTGACTAATTGTGTTGATATTGACTATGGCCTGACCTTACCTGTGCTTATTAGACAACGCCTTCAAAACATGTTTAGACATCAAGTAGAATGTCTTTTTTTTTTTTTTTGAAATTCACATCAAGTAGAATGTCTTGAAAACATGTTTAGGCATTCAATATTTGGGGTCTGTTTGGTCCGTACAACAACGTAGTATAGCATAGGTTAGTCATGCCCTATTTTTTGGCAGCTGTTTGTTTCGTTGCCACAACTACGCCATGTCGCATTTTCTTAGCATCATTTCCCATGGTTATATACTACTCATTATCTTGCCAAATTTTGCTATAAGTGGGTCTTCAATTTTGCTCGCCAAACTTTATGTGGAAGACATAATTTGTCAAAGGTCTGCCACCGCAGGCCTTTGGTTGCATCTCATATTTTTGCAGGGCAAAGTTTTGAAAACACATTTAGGCATCAATTAAATTGTTTGGATAATATATTTGAATATATTTTTTTGAAGCTTCTAGATATATTTTAGCAAACTCTAAATATTTTGCTTGGATTTTTCATGTCATAAGCTATCTCTATATTTTTTGTCAAAATTTATAGTAGATCTATAAAACTTATTAACTAAAAAATATTAAACCATCTTTAAAACCACTTTAAATTAGGATAGGAAGGAAAATTAAACGGTTTTAAAAGTTTAGGGATAATTTTTTTGTTTAGAAGTTTGAGGAGAAAATCAGACTATGTCTACTCTCTCCGTCCATTTTTATATGTTGGTTCTCAGTTTTTAAGAAGTCAAACGACTAAATATCTATATTAAAAATTTTATTTTTTAAATACATAATTGATATCATTGATAGATTTTTGAATCTATTTTTATAATATTTTTAAAGATATAAATATTGCTAATGTTGTCTATAAATCTAATTAAAGTGAAAAAAAGTTGTACCGGCATGTATTCCACAGCAACTCATAATGTTTAGCCTCGTATTCCATTATCAAATATAACTAAGTATATTTTAATTAGATAATTAGAAAAGGTAAAATAGACCCTTTTAAATCAAATATAACTAAGTATATTTTGTGAAAGATTTTTTTGAGTAAAATGCGTCGTACGTCCTCAAACTTTTAAGGCATTCCTGTCTGGATCCTCAAACTAACAAAGTGACTATATAGGTCCCTTATCTATTGCTGTCGTGGACTAGAGGTACAAAACCAGCCACACAAGCACCAACATCTGACGTGGCATGCCACGGTGGCTACTCAACACCTGGCCCCATGCCAAATTCTCAAAAGAAACCCTCACCCTTTTGGAGGACGCAATTTTAGAGAGAGCATTGGAAAGGAGGGCGCTAGCATTGCGACTGTGGTGCTCGACGCGGCGGGAAAGCAGAGCACCGGCAGTGACCTTGCCGAGAAGGACTTCATCGGCGGCGTCCTGGCTGTGAGATTTGCAGCACCGTGTTCCGCGAGCTCTGGCAGTCACGGATCAAGGTGGATCGGCAGCGCCGTCTCTGCGCACTCCGGCTGATCCCAAACGACGGCAGGAGCCGCTAGAACCGGTTGCTCGCACTAAACGGTCCATCTACAAAATGCAAACCAAGACAACAACAATATCAACAACTACGCTTTTCCCAACGAAATCGTATGCATTCACTTCTACATTACCATACCGTAATATCTAAAGGCAACAAACCAACCAATCTAAATCCTTCGTGCATCAACTACCTAGGTACATGCTTGTAGTTTATGGCGAATCCACGGGCACACTATATCCTGAACCTATTGTACGCATCACATTGTATGCACAAACGCTACAATCATTCACTATTTAGTTATTTTCCTAACCCTACTCATGAAACCCATGAGGCAACAAATCAAGAAATGGATGGGCGGAGAGAGGGGAGTTGTAACTACTAGTGCTCTCGGCCGGTGGTGGGGGAGGTTGGATCTTGCCCATGCGCGTGCTCCCAAGGATGCCTGGGGCCGACAGGGTGGTGTCGGGATGTAGAGGAGGAGGCCTAGGGCCGCGGGGGCAACGGCACGACAATGGCGGTTGGGTCGCGCAAGTCGAGCACACATGTGAAGGAAAGAAGGAAGATTGGGAGAGAGAAAAATGGGCCGGGCAAGCCAGACCCTAAATCACACGGTCGCGCAGGCCCGCCTGGCGCGACAAGGGTGGGCCCTATGGTCTGCCACGCCAGCCTTGCCATGCTAGTGCATGAGGCGCAACAGCACCACGCTGTCGCGCTAGCCTCCCTGGGGCGACCAAAGGGGCTATGGCGTGCAAATACAATTTCTGAGGGGTTATTATTAAAATATTAATTAAAAAGGATTAAAATTTAAACATTGATGAGGCAATTGACAAAAAGATTAAGTCTTTGAAGGAGACAGAGAGACAAAGCTTATGTTGCCAAAGCTTACAACAAGAAGGATAAAATCGTTTTAGGTTGGCAATCTAGTTTGGAAGACCATTCTGCCTCTTGGGACAAAGAGCAATAAGTTTGGTAAGTGGCCTGTGTGTTCGGAGGGACTATACAAGATCAAGAATGTTTGGGAATTCATACATGATGGAGATGTTGCAAGTAGATCGTCTTTCTAGAGGTCTTAAAGGTAGATATTTGAGGAAGTTCTAACCGAGTGTGTGGCAAGAGGTAAAAGATGACAATAAAGGGCATACCCAGTGCCGTAGACTCCCGCACTGCGGGGTTTAGGGAAGGAAAAATAGCCAACAACCATCCCTGCACAAATGTGTAGAGGCTGAGGCTTGAACCCTGAACCTCTTGGTCACAGGTGGTAAAGCTCTACCGCTTGCACCAGAGCCGCCCTTCTAGTTAAAAGATGGCAATATATGCAAATATTGATCTTAGAATAAAAATAGCTGATATGGTGTTGTTTAGCATTTAGCATCACCCTTAAATGTTTTATAAACCTACCTATCTTTTATATTCACTCAACCTTCACAAAGGGGTATACGTTGATGGTGGGTTAAGCCAGAAAAATCAGCTTAGCTGATTTCCCACCATTCCTTGTCTGGCAACACTAGATCGTCTAGGACGCTTTTGGTGATAGTCTAAGTTGAAAACTAGAAAATATGTGGATTTTGAGTTGTAAATGTTCCTAGTGGGATAAACCCCCCTATAAATAAAAAGGGTTTAGGGCGAGGTATCCTAGTGGTTTGGCACTATCTAGTGGACCTCTCTCGGATTAAAAAATTGGTATTTATTTGCTTGATTTGTAGAGGTGGCTGAGTTTTGGTCCATATCTAGAGATCGATTTTTAGAGGCGGTTGGATACCCACTTCTAGAAGAGATAGATATGCCGCCTCTAAAAGGCTTGTGTCCAATAGTGGCCGGTTGGCTTGTCACTATATCAGAGCTCCTAATTAGAGATGGACCTCAATTTCATCATAGACACAAGAAATATGTATCTCAAAGTTTGTGTCTATATGATGTGGGCACATTATACAGACGTGGTATTTCCTCATTTGTGATGACGGTCATCACTGACGTTGGGTTGACGATTAGGGTATGTATAGGGCGTAGGCATCAGTGTAGATGTGGAGATTGCACATCATGGTGATGATAGTGAAGCAGACGAAGAAGAGGGTGGTGGTAGCTTTGCTGGTGGCGCGGAGGCTGCCGAAGTTGACCCAGCGGTGCACACCGGGAAGTTTGATGAGCAGGCCTAAGAGAGCAACACGAATTACGTGTTTGGTTTGTCGATTCATTCCATCCAGCGTCAGGTGGACCCGCTGAAAATAGGACGGGTTCATCCAGCGTTTTTTGTGGAGCAAGTTAATCCTCTATGGCTGCTTGAGATTTACTCTATGGGGAATCAATCGATGACAGACGGTGCAGATCCATGCCGTGAACCAAACGGCATTGCTAGCTTCGGTATTAGGTTTGGACCATTTCGGATCATCTCACACCGCAAACCAACGCATGCTGGAAAAGTACAACGCCCACCACCATGAGTGCACCCAGTCTGAATTAGTTGGTGTGGGTGTGTGTGGGTGCGCTTTCATTTTGTGGAGCAGCACGAAGGTGAGGGGGAGTGGGCAATAATAATGGAGTGGAAAAAAGAGAGATTCATCAAGGAATGGGACATCGACGACAGCCATGCCTTGCTGATTTGATCGATGCGAAAGGGAAGATCGGAGGTGAATCCAAGGACAATCCATTGAACACCGAACAACATTGAAAAACAGAT
>CM041633.1:7757660-7872531 GCA_023333625.1 Bothriochloa decipiens
GCAAAAGGCAAGGCACTCGGGGAAGAAATCATTTTGAATAATAAAAATAGGACTCTTCCCTGAGTGCAAAAGTTCTGGCACTCGGGAAACATGAGGCTTCCCCGAGTGCAATTTGTCCGGCACTCGGGAAAACATAAGGCTTCCCCGAGTGCAACTTGTATGGCACTCGGGAAAACATAAGGCTTCCCCGAGTGTTGCACTCGGGAAAGAGTCCAAAAAAGAGCAAACGACGTCTAGTGTCACAAACGGTGTCAAATGTTTCCCGAGTGCGCATGAGAAACTCGGGAAATACTTCCCCGAGTGTAAGGTTCACGGCACTCGGGGAATATATCTTTACCGAGAGAGGAATAGCCGTGAGGGCTTCCCCGAGTGTTGTACTCGAGAAAGGTTTCCCCGAGTGCAAAGCAGCCTTTCCCGAGTGCCGCAGACACTCGGGGAATCTCGAGCCTCCTGTAGTGATATTAGTACCATGATCTATATTGTAATTAAAACGCATCCAGATTATCTTAGTCCTCAGTATAAGGATCCGTTCACCGTCACGCGAACGTGCGTATCTGACGGTCTAAGCACGTGGGCGCGCGGATGCGCGCGCCCCTCCACTAGTAAAACATTTAATTAAAGCTCGTGAAATATCTTTAGAAGTTTCCTAAATTAGATTAAGCTCTAGAAAAATAAAAAATATCTCAAAAAATCTATAAAATTTCTGAAACATTCTATTTGAGGTATAAATGTATTGTGAAAACTTCACACAAGAAAAAAAAATTAGAGATAACCAAGATGAATGCATTTGACATTAACGTAGGTTGATTCATGCTGGTTGCATCTCAAGTTTTGAAAATACATTTAGACATTACTAAACTCTTTTGGTATTTTTCTACATTTTTAGGATACTGAGTCTCAATTTTTCTATATCTAAAATATTTTTCAAGCTTCTTGATATACTTTTATGAGCTATCTTCCCAATCCATCCCTATGATTTTTGTCAAATTTTGTAGAAGGCTGGAACCATTTTCCGTGTTAAAAACTTTCTCAAAGTATTTATCATTTTTAACTTAGAAAGATAAGACTACCGTTAAAACAACTTGAACCAAGATAAGAGGCTAAATTGAACGATTTTGAAAGTTCAAGATGTAAGTTGTCTAATTTAGAACTCAAGTAGAAAAAATAGATTTTCAAAGAGGTAAAATAGCATGCAACTAGCCATGGTCGATCATGGCCCTGGCCACCCAATGCGTGCACAACCAACTAGCAGTCAGAAGCCGAAGCTGACCATGACTAGGTGTTGGGTGGTCAGCTGTGGAGGCCACAGTCATTTTGAAGCAATTTACCCAAGTCTTAGCCACACAAACCCTCACCTTCTATTACACCTAAGGCGCATCCCCGTTGTCGGGAGTTTTGGGACTTTTCACTTTCTTAATCGTATATTGTTTTTGAAAGACAACATAAAATCCATTTAATATGAAGTTTTCCGGTCTTTTACTCAAAAAGCTAGGGTTTGGAGAATGGGACGCATGGGAGTCATTGTAGCCATGGGTGGATCGGACCTTTGGATTTTTCATGTGCTTGTAACGTGGGCCACACCAGAGGACCAAGACTCACCACTTGAAATTTGTTAGTTATTCTAGCTTTTTTAGATACATTATTTTTACTACATATTTGGATATATATTATGTCTAGATACGTATATATAGAAGACTTAGTATATATAGAAGACTTAGAAGGCTCTTCGAGTAGCTCTGGCTCTAACAGCAGCCGGAACTTTCCCAAATGGGAAAACCATAAGGAGTTGGAGCACTTTTCCTCTTTGGCATAGCCATAAAACGTGGCTTCGCACAAATCAACTCATATTACAAGTTGACATCGATTAATTAAATCAAATAGAAACAACACTATGGACATTTGGCACCTTCAGTCCATTATTAAAAAAAAGTAGATGAAGCCATTTTGCTAAGTATTTTTAGAAGCTTTTGGCTTCTCTAGAGGAACTGCTCCTTAAAAAGAGCCAAAGCCAAAGCTATTTTGAAAAGAGTCTGAGTCTTACCTAACAGAGACCCTTGCACTTTGGAATGGATGGAATAGGTGAATTGAGCATGATGAGCATGTAGGAAAACCTCTTGTAGTTGCACTAGTAAACCCAAATAGCTTGATGAGCATTTGCATTTTAAATCCAAACGTGATTTGGTCTTTATTTGATTTTATGTAATGACAATAAAATCAAATACCTTTTACTAAAATATTTAACTATTGCATGTTGCCAATCATTGGACATGGATTCCAAACCCTAGTTGACCCCTAGTAGACCTCCAAGGGTGTGTGTGAGCTTGGCAACACATATACATACACATGGGAGCTCTTGGTATAGCCTAGGGAGGAGAAATAGAAATAGAGAAGGTCTAGGGATGAGCTAGTAAAAAGAAAAGGCCATTCCAGCCCAACGGAGCATGCTAGCCCAGCCCACGGTCTGCGCCAGGCCATCTCCCACACGCCACAGGCTAGCTCGGCCATCGGCCCACGACCCTCTCCACCTGGCCCAGCTCCCTCACCAGCCCAAGATTTGCCTCCTTCCCTCCGGCCCGTCTCGCAGGCCGCGAAGACCAGCGGCCCAGCTAGCCTCGTCTCCCTTCTGGCCCACAGCAGAAGAAGCAGTCGGCCCACGGGGCAACATTCCAGCCAGGCCTCTCCTCTCCACGCGCGGCCCAACCAGGCCGCAGCAACAGCAGCCAAGGCCATCGGCCGGCCAGCCCACGCCTGCCTGCTCGACTTTCCTGGCCGGCCCACCAAGCGGCCCAAGCCGCTGCCGCACCCGTCCTGCCACTCCGCGCTAGACTTCATGCGCTCCTATGAGCTCACCCGCACTCGCTGACCCGCGGGCCCCACCCGTCAGCTTCCACATTTTTCCAATTTTGCTCACCGTCGCTGCCTTTTCCGCCGGCCATAAAAGGCAACGCCGCGCCCCACTGTTCATCTTTGTCCCGCGCCATGCACCTGCCCCGGATGCACGCCACACCGCCATTGCACCACCAGGAAACCCTAACGGCGCCCTCGCCCCTGCCCCACTGACGCCAGCACCATGGGCCACCCCGGTGACGCCATGGCCGCACCCTTGTGACCATGCTAGCCACCAAGGGAAGGAGCGTCCAGCGCTGCAAACATGCTCGCGACCCCCAAACCCTAACGTGAAGCACCCCTGACCACTTGATTGGGCTCCAATACATCGTGGCAGCCCGCCGAGCTCACCCTGGCCATGCCAGCCACCGGTGCCTATAAGTAGCAGTGCCCGGACTCTTTAGGGTTTCCAGCGCCCCACCGCCTTGGTAAGTCTCCACTTTTGACTCCACCTCCACTGCCTTGCCACGCTAGAGAGAGAGGAGTGAGGGAGAGCACCACCGTCGGAGCACCGACGGTACCGCCTGTGCCAACCAGGGACGAAGGCTTCATCGCCCTCCACCCCGTTGCGGCACCGCACGGTGCCACCCTCGCCCTGATAGTTTCGCGAGCCTGCTCGCCAACCAGGGATGAAGGCTTTATCATCCTCCACCCCGTTGCAGCACTGCACGGTGCCACCCTCGCCCTGATAGTTTCGCGAGCCTACTGTGCCTTGACCTGCTCCACCTTGGCCTCGCCTGCATCATTCACTGGAGCTGGAGCCACCGGAGTCAGGAACAGCGCCACCCGCCCTGTTCGTCAAGGTACCACAATGCCTGCACTGTCAGCCGACCTCGTCTTCACCAACGGTGAGCTCTCCACCTTCTCTGCTCCGCCTAGTCCTCGCCACCGTGAATGCCACCATTGCCACCGCCGCACACTCCCAGCCAGGGAGAGCTCAAGGCCGAGCCATGCACCTAGAACCACGCAACACCTATGCGCGCACACATACGGCACAAGGAGCCACCTTACCGAGCCCCGGTGGCTCGGGAATGCTAGCGTCCACGCACTACACGAGCTAGCTCGCCATGGCCAGAGCATGACCATGGCCGAGCCGTTCCACACCTTTGCTGGAACGACAATGGCTCCCCAACCACCCCGCTAGCCCCGCGAGGTCACAGCACATGTCTGGCGTGCACTCAGAGCTAGAGGCAAGCCATAGAAGGCCCTAGTTGCCCTAGTTGTCATACCGCAGGACCTTGCCAGTGTAGCGGCACACTCTGGAGTGCCAACCATGGCACCGCTGCCCTGCTTAGCACAACCCGTATCACGCCACAAAGCCTGGTCGCTGAGCATCACCGTGACCTCCCGAACCTAGCCACCTAGTTAATGAATCCCAGAAGGTCATTTGGGTACCCGTGTCGATCGCCGTCGTCTTGTCGGGCCGCTGCTGCGTACCCCTGTCTCACGCGGGCTCCGCCGTAGCTGTTGGTCACCTCCGACGAGCCTAACAGGTCCCCAGCGACCTCAATTGCCCAGCCATAGCAAAAATTGAAGGATGGAGGAGGAGATGAGGCATGACATCGGGCCTTGCTCATGGTTCCACTTCCGCCATCGCTCTCCACGCCGCCGAACCACTGCTGCCACCGCCGGCCTAGTAGGGAGCCCCCCAGCCCGCCAAATACCCTCACGTTGTTTGCTTTGGCCTCACAAAGCCGTGGTGCATGCCAACCGACCTGAATCCAGCCCTACCTAGGCCCATCAAGGCCCAGAACAAACCCGATCCACGTTGACCATTGACCTGGCCCCTCATGTCATTGATCGTTGACCTGGCCCCACCTGTCATTGACAGTTGACCTAGTCCCACCTGTCAGTGACCGAGACCAGCGGGACCCGCCTGTCATCCACTGGTTTTGCCCTAACCAATCAGATCCTGCCACATGTCACAACTGATTTTATCTCCCTTTTTATTTTTTAGAAAAATGATTTAAATTTGGGAAATTCATAACTAATTCATACGAACTCTAAAAAATATGAACCAAGCATCCAAATTTTCCTAAAATTGAGCTCTACGTCATAGGCTTATGTTTGAGTGCATTTGGATTTATCATTTTTCATTTGGTTCTTTGTGTTAATCTATAGGGGTCGCTCCCGCGACCATTATATCTCGATTTTAGATTCCTGCGAAGGGGCTGCACAAGGAGGAGGACCAGGAGCGCACTAAGGATTTGAGTGAAAACTATCCAGGTTCCACGTCCCACCCAACCTCATAGATCCTATTACACATACAACATAATAGAATGCTAGTGCTCTATATTTATGCAACAATGCTATGATATGCTATGCTAGGATTGCATGGTAGATTACTTGTATGCCTATTCCTTGTCGTAACCTTTACCCTGCTCACCTGCTTATAGGATAGACACGCTTATATATATGCTTGTTACTTGCATTTATTACTCCACTTGTGTTATATCTATGATGTGATGCTGGTGGTGAACCTAAGATCGGTTCGGCTTGGGATGCCAGACTTGGTGGACTATTGAGCAATTTATGCATAAGACTTGGGTGAGTATGTTTGGTGAGGGTTGAGTCAACTGGACAGGATCTACGATGAGCTTTTGGAGAGAGTCTTGTCGGGGGGTGAGACCTGGGCATCCCTGTGTTCTGAGTATCTGTGGCGGGTACATGGTGACTTGAGGAGATCCCGAGGTAGAGAGCCTTTGTGGAGCAAAGCCATAGGAAGGATGTGTCATTGAGGCACGGGGCACTGAGGCCCCCTATTGAGGAGATATCCTATCTGGCCCCCTAGGACCTATTATCTCTTGAGGACCGAAACCACGGACACTTCGTGCTCACCACTCGCCCCTGAATGGGTGGGGGATGGATGATGGACTAGCTAGGACGGTGCCACTACTATTAGGTTGATAGCAGATAGCATAGGGAGGTATGGGCATTGGGACCCACACCCTCCTAAGACAGCATAGTGCCCTTGAGGGCCCAGTACTATGTCTCACAGTCTCAGCGTGCCAGTGGACTCCAGCGTTTCCCAGGGCTGAGTAATAGGGTGGCATCGTACTGGTTAGAAGGCAGCTAGAATCTACCTAGGCGGGGCACCGTTGATGATGGCTATCTTGTGGCTATGGGAGTACATGCTCTACAGAGTTGATCAACCTATACATATAGTCTGCGGCCTCGGTATGGCCATTTCGTGACCCACGCTTCTCTTGAGTAGTGAGAGGAGTCCTTCTACCTTCTCCCGAGAGGTTGTTGTTGTTGTTACCCTACAGCATGACGACCGTTTAGGCATGGACGAGAGTGAATTGTCCTTGTTGCGCCACATGTGAGCATGGTTGGATGAGTGAGATGAGAGGATGGTGTTGGTGTTGTAGTGGTGTGGGTTGAGAATGGATTAAAATTTGATGAACTGTTATATAAATATTGATTATACTTGCATAGGAAAACTACAACCATATATAGGCCTCTCTTGATATACCCCTATGCATCCACCTACCACAAAGCATAAGCAAAGCATAGGGTGAGAGCCAGTGGCCAGTACAAATCGTACTGATACTTTAGAATCAGGTTTGGATGACGGCTTTGCCGGTGCCCTGGAGGACGGAAGGAGTAGATGGTCTCGTGCCTACGCTCAAGATGGTTCAAGACGATGCTTCTGTGATATCTCTCTCTCTTCCGTAGCTGTTTTGAATGCTAGATACTCTGATGATTCCGCCAAGTGACGATGTAATAATCTATATAAACCCCTCTATTGTACTCTTATTTGATGTATGGCTTTGTATCAATTGTTATTGGATAATACGATGGCTTGGATATTTTAGACTATCATTTTATCCTTCATTCTGTGTATTTTGCCTTTGTGAAAAATTGAGGATGTTTCAATGGGTCAAAGGATAGGCCTGATAGCAGCAAGAATTGGGCTGTCACTGTTTACTTGAAGGATTCCTTACTAGAAACTAGAGGCCTAGCTTGGAATGGCCCAAGGTTCTATCATCAAAACCCTTACCTCAGCCCAATCGGCAACTTCACGAGTGGAGTCCCCATTCACCAGCACTCCGCCTCCTCTGACGACGCCGCCGCCTTCTGCCTTCCACCCTCCGCCTCCGATCTCGCACAACCCCAGATCAATGGCGTCCAGCTCTAAGCTGAGCCATGCTGCCTCGGTATCCCACACCGGCGTGCCGACAGCACTGCCTCCCAGCCAAGGACCTCTATCGCCTCTGTGTCATCTGCCGGTCCTGGCGCGCCCTCACCTCTGACCCTCACTTCGCCGCGCAGCACAAGTCCCACCACGTGGAGCCCCACTTTGCCTTCGCATTTGGGGATGACAACACCCCTGGCATCACCAGGGGCGTTGCTAGGGGCATCGCCATCATGGGCCCATCAGGACAGCCGCTCAGGCGGATGCCATTTGGCTCTGATCCCATCGAGTTGCTACTCACCTACCTTGACCGCCTCTGTGTCTTTAGGTGGTGCAAACCCTCATTGGGCACCTGAGTTCTCAACCCGCCCACCGCAGTTGCCCTTGCTTTGCCTGGCCTCCATTCGGATGAGTTTTTGGGCATTTGCATAGAGCAGACATCTGGTTGGGTTTCTGGTTTCATGCACAACTGCACGATAGTTACATATGCTTTTGGACATGTTGCTTCCACTAGAGAGTACAAGGTACTCCACATTAGACATCCTGGTCGCTCGCCACCTCAGCTATGCGACGTCATCACCCTTGATGGGAGTAGCCAGGGAAGGTGGAGGAGAAAAGCAGAACCCACCGAGCGGCTTTATGCGAAAAGAAAGGGGAGAAATCAAGGAACACTTAACTGTCAATGAGGTTGTGTATTTCTTACTTGATTATGTAGTTCTAGAACCAGCAAGCACAGCTCCATTCAACCTTGATACTGAGAAGTGGATGCCAACACATCGGGGTCCAGAGCCGTTGCGTAGTGCTGAATTTCAGGACTTTAAGCGTATTATCTCATTAGCCAACTTATATGGCAGCTTGGTGATGATTGATAATGATGTTGGTGTCTCTTTCGACCTATGGTTTCTCATGGATCACAACAGAGGTCTCTGGGTTAAAAAGTACAGATTAAGTGTTGTGCGAGATTGTTTCTATGCACATCCTTTATTGATATTAGATGATGGGAGGATAGTTATTTATGACAAGGTAGAGAGGCTATTACAATGCTATGATCCAAAAACCAACATTTTAACAGATGTGTTGAATATCAAGGAGATGGGACTTGGAGAAACTCAAAGCATTGGTGTTTGCAGAGGGAGCCTCTTGATCTAGAATCTTGCTTCTACCAACGAGTTTGGTTTGTTGTTTGTTTTATCTTATAACTTCCAAAACTTTGAGGTAGCATTGTGATGAATGCTTTAGTGAAATCTTACATTTACTTAAAATATGCTACATTATTTTGTTGTTGATTAATCTATGTTCTTGGCATGCTTGTAGTCTTTGATATTTTTTTTTCAAAATGAAATGTATGGGCAGCACTTGATCTTTTTTGGGTGTCATCTAGATCCATAAACATTGAAATTGTAGGTTGTAATGTGTTATCTAGGTCCAAAGAATCCAAAATTAAAACAATACCTTACTGTTGTCGATATTGTGTGCCAGCATGGAGATTTTTTGTATTTATGAGCTAGAAAAATAAAATTCAGAATGGAGATATCGCTTTCTCATTTCTTCACTTTGAGTTGTCCGTGAAGGGTGATGTTTTTAGCGCTTTAGACCTAGATAACATAGTTAACAATAGGAGGACAAGAAGCCAGCTTGGCTCTTTATGGCTCGTTAAGATAATGAGATGGTTCATCTAAGCTTAGCTAGTTTAGCCCGCTAGCCAGCTCATCATAGCTTGGCATCAGGAGGCTGAATACTCTGATCCAGATCCTCTCAATTTACAGCTGACATTAGATCGTCTGAACCATTTATGAGATCCAATACCTTCAAATCAGTATTCCTCTCTCATCTACTTGGACACCTCACCTGTCAAGCTTTGGTGGCAGTACTGGACTCTAATAAGTGGTAGCAAGGGCAGCCTGTGGATGGTAGGAGATTGTGAGCAAGGAGGCGGAGGGTGGAGCAATGGTGGTCACACAATAAAATGCAGTGAACCAAATGAGGAACAGCCAAATGGACATAAGTAGATCATTGGCATTGGGTTGGGTGGGTCAGGCGAGCAGGGCATGCTGAGGCAGGTACCGAGGGCTAAACTAATCAACAATACTTATTTAGCAAATTATGCTTTGGGATTTGTGTAGATTTTAGAAAAAATGTCTACTAGAGCACTTCTCTTTTTTTAGTTTGTTGGTTCTTTATATGATCAGACAGGAAGCCTGTTAATTTAGGGGGTCACTTGTGCTGATGAGTTTTTTTGTGACTATTATTTGGTTTTATCTGGTACCATCAGGACATTTTTTAGAGTTTAAGGGCCAAAACGCCAAGACCATGATCCAGTTACAGCACAGTTCAAGGCATTATATTAGTCTATTTTGTAATTTGTACTATTGTAAGCTGTTGCAGATTCATGTTTTATTAATTATGTAAAAAAGGAGATTTCTAGACTTTGTAAGCTGTTTTGTGACTTTAGTTATTAGTGAACTAAAAGAAATGTCGTCTTCTGTGATGTTTAGTCCTCTGTCCGTTCCAAATTGCAAGTCTTTCTGGCTTTCTACGTACATAGCTTTTGCAATGCAACTATATAAACATTATATAGACACATGGTAAAAGTTATGTATCTAAAAGAACCAAAATAACTTGCAGTTTAAAACGGATGGAGTACCAAATATCCAAAATTAACACCCAATTTAAATTCTTATGTTAGTTTGTATTTATATTTTTAAAAAATGTGCCTATATATGAAAATTAGAATATAAATCAATCTACTAAGTAGCATGCTTGGGGGCACACATCGGATGGGTTGGGCTAGAAAGGTTGCTTGTTTACAGCTTACAGCGGTGAGGCTAGGAAGGAATAGATAGGAGGCCAATGTAATGGTACATCTTTGAACAGCTTATGATGGCAAGGCAAGATTGGAATTTCCCTGAAATTGGTTACTAAGTTAGATGCAAACTTGGCCCTAATGAGCTGGTAAACATTATTTATGTGGAGGTTTACTACAAAATAAAGTATGTCGATGTTGAATTGCCTGTTACAGTACCTGTTCTACCAGCTCATTGGAGTGATTGTCTCGTGTTTGTGGAAGTTTGTTAGATGCTCGCTGCACCAGAATAAGTGTCTGGTGTTTTCGATGCCAAATTGCCAGTTATACTGCGACATGAATGTTATGGAAGTTGTTACAGTACCTTTAGTATGGTCTTCTTTTTCACAGCATTGTCCGGCTTTTTGCTACATGTAATCCACTTCTGAGTTATAATTTAATTGCTTCCTTTTGATCTTCGATGCAGACTCAAATGCACAGTGACGGACAACCCGTAAAACAAGGACTGCGTACGTTTCTGCATGTTGCTCATGCTGGGGCTTGTTTGTGTGTTATTCGAGTGTGCTATTTTGTGGTGAAGAAGCTAATTCTGAAAGTGTTGTTTCCCCTATAAATTCAGAGGATCATGGTATCAAGTATTATGAGTTGTCCTAGTAATCGTATTGGTTGCAACCGTATCATGAAACAAAGTTTAAGTCATGTTTGATCTTGTAATTTTTATGGGTGTTATGGCCATTGCAACTACTATTTGGTGCCTTGCCTTGCCTTGGCAAATCTCTTAAGATGATTTCTGCACCAAAAGGGGCCAACCAGCGTGGCCACCTCGCCCGCTTTTCCTGGCCGTCCGATCGGGCGCATAGACGGCTCAGATCGGACGAACCTGGGTCATTTTACAAAAAAACACCTTGAACTTTAGAGATATCAACCCGCAGTCCAGAGCCTCTCTCATCTGGCTGTGCACGAGGCGGCTCCTCCGAGGTGGCGGCGCACCGGACGTCCACCGACACGGGCTGAGCGACGGCGATGGCGACGGCGCGAGCTAGCGGTGCCCGTCCCCTCCCCCCGCCATGGCGGCGCCGGGCGCGGTGGTGGTGCCTGCCCCCTCGCCCTCGGCGATGGCGTCGCCGCCGACCACCGCGCCAACCTCTCCGGCCACGGGGTGGCGGCAACCCGACCTAGGGTTTCAACCTTCCTCATCAGCCGTGCCTCCCTGGCAGCGTAGGTTGCAGTGGCGGCCCTCGGGCCTCGGCGGTGACAAGCCCCAGCACCGGCAGCCCCCTTCCTTCTCCAACCCCCCCCCCCACGCGGCATGGAGTGGCGCGGGTGGTCATTGCCACCGACCTCCGCGCGAGCTGCTGGTGGTTTACTCCCCCTCTCTGTCTTTTTCTCTCCTTCACCCGTTCTCCTGATGTGGGATATGCATGGACGCAGGCTCGATCCCATGCCAGGCGACCCCTGCTCCGGCCTTACCACGTCGCGTCAGTGCTTGCTGTGGCTGGCGGCGAGCGGCCGACTGCAGCGGCCCAACGTTGTCGCTGTACGCGCAGCTCGGGATGGCCTCTATATAGCGCATTGACTCTAGGACATGGTGGCATCTGCAGCACTTCCTAAGAGCCCACGACGCAAACTTTTGCGGCCCTGCAATGCAAAGTGGACGGCAAGGAGCACCGGCGCTTGCGTGTGTAGGCGAGGGGCGCGTGCGCGCCTGGCATGCTGGATAGGCAAAGTCATCACCGATGATCCCCAATGGAGCAGCTGCTCGACGAACGCCCCCATGGTGTTTGATGCTTTGCATTCCACGGGCGCAAAGCTGCAACCCTGCAATTGCAGATGGGATTCTCTCTATTTGCGAATCCTTGTTCGTGCCATGGCCAGAGAACAGGTATCTGCCCGCTTCCTCTGTTCTATGTTGTCAGACATCCACCTATCTCCTTGCTTCAGTGGATTGCCGTGAATTTGGGAATAGAATCTCTTGGCAAGTGGCTCTGCAGTGTTATTGAGGGGTCAATGGCTCAAGCTTTTACCTTTAGTTATCATGGAAAATTGAGGTATTGTCTAGAGCCTGGCAGTGTGACCAACAAGAAACGTTTCTATACTTTTCAATGATGGTAAAATGAAAGCTTAAGCTGAAGTGAAGACTCAAGATGGTGTATATTTCAATACCACTCATCTTGCATTTCCAGTTAATGATATTTACACTTTGCTGAATGGATTTCACATGGGCACAGCATTGGGTCAATTAAATGGTTGCAATGCCAAATCTTTATTTACTCTCTTAACATAGAGAAAAAACCTACTTCCTTGTTGAACCTGTGTTTTCCTGCAGGGCTACCAGATGATGCTTTATTAAATTGTAGCTAACATGTTCTTCCATGTGAAGTTTTCTGACAAAATATTTGTATCTGAGAGTTACAACTGATATACCATTACAATCTTCGTTCCCAACTCTGGTGTCACTGCTACTAATACATGTCACCTTGTCAATAATCAATATGCTAAAGATGATTGATGAAAAGAGACGTCACTAAAATATATCGGTTATCAGATCTAGTTTCTCTACAGCTGACACAGCTGTTTGTATGGTAAATTAAATTTGTTCTACATATATTAGTTTCCTTCCTGAGAATGACAACACCATATTGATGGTATGTCTGCAGCTTTCTTTGGATTACTTCTTGCTCCATGTTTATTTTCTTCTCGATGCCATATACTGTATTCTGTTCACAAAATGTACTGTGAACTGCCATATTGGAAAGCTACTATTCTTGAGAACCCATCCATGTTGACAGGTATGCCTTCCTTTTCGGTTTTTCCCACGCCATTTTTTGGTTCATATGCAGCATAATCGTTCATCTGAGTTACAACTTTCTCACTGATGAAAAAAAATGCAGGTCATGTTGGACTGGGACATTCTCCAAGGTATAGTTGAATTTTGTACACAGCTTCATATGTCAAAAAATGATTCTTCTTTGTGTGCAATGCACGAAGCTTTACAAAACAATTTCAAATCTGATTCAACACCAACCGCGGGCTTCATTGTCAGAGATTCAAAAGCTTTCTGTGCTCAGAGGGATATGATCCACACCCTTGAGATAGTTAAGTCTCATTCTTCAGTTCTATAGATTCCAGATGTACCAGCCCAGTGAAATGTTCCAATTTTTTCCCACACCATGCCTCATCCTCTAATTGTTTGTATGGTGGTGCAGGTCATCTATTTCTCTTCTATGACAGCAACTAATTGGTTTGCCTACCAACAGAGCTTTACAACGGTCAGATAAGGAACAATGAATTTGCCAAGTCCATCTTATGACACATCAAGTAACAGGTACAAAACTACTATCGGCTACTCTTTCTAACCTTATCTTGCCTTTTATGATAGACAATGGTTTCAAGTATGCAAAATTTATCTTTGGGTGAACTAACTATCATGCCATGATTGTAATCATGATTTATATAAAATATATAACTTATGAATCATGATACAGATAGATGAATCTCATTATTCCTAAGTTTCTCATTATTCCGAAGTTCAAATGTTCAATCCATTAGTTTCTGAAGCCAATTTGTATAGCAAGTACAAGTCTGCCATTATGGGTATGACTGCACAGAGACACTTTCATTCAGCAATATTTAGATTTCATACTACATATCTTCTCAAATTTTCAATATCAGAGCCATGGGAAGATAAAAGCAACTATCTACTAAAATAAAATCCCTGCTGTTTTTCTTTTTTTTTTTTTGGAACTATTATATAAACTAGGAGTACAGGCAATAAGTACTGTTCTACTATCTACTACATTTCTTCCGGTTACCATTCTAGAGGATTTGAGATACGATTTATGTTAGGCATTTATGTTATCTTATATAGATAATACACCTCTTTCAGTCCCTACATATTTTTGTGAAGCAACTCATGGGACACATTTTAAATTAACTTAAGCACCAACTTCGGTCTTTGCCAGTAATTTTTTTTTTCCAATTCATGCCTGTGTTGCTACAAAACTTCATACAAAGACCTATATATACTACGGTAAAAATAGGACAGATATTTCCTGAAATCCAAAAATATATTAATGGAATAATTCATGTTTCCTGATGCCAGTATTATAGCTTGAGCTAGGTTTTGGTGCTCTTCTTGGTGTCCATCTAAAATGTGTCACTTTACATTTGGTAATATTTGTGCCTTAAAGCATCTGAAGATAAGTAGGAACTGTTGCTCATAATTACGTTTTTGTTCTTAGCACCAGCACGTGAAAAGCTTTGCATCATCAGGCTGATCACATGACCGCTCTTCCATGCTTCTCTCTTATTTCTTGCTCCGTCCTAGCCTTTTAACGCTTTCACGTGACCAGCAGCACACAATCTCTATTTATTTTTTCCATTTATTGTACGTGGAAATTAAGATCTGCCTGATTCATGATTAGTATATCATACAGTATATGCTTAAAAATTAAACGTGCATTAATTAAAAATGAGTGCTAATTGAAAAATGCACTAAAAAACAAAAGCTTACGCAGCACGCTTCTTTATTTCGGCCCAGCTAAAGATAGATAAAACAATTTAAGTCGTAACCTGGCCCTTGGTTGAGAAAGTATCTTTGGGCCTCGTAAACAGCAGGCCTAACTTAGATGGAAGCTACCTCAACCGTTGATCTACATCTGACGTCCAAGATTCTTCTCTTCTTGAACAAAACCGGTGTGTGGCCTTCTTCTCAGAAACCCTAGCTTCATTTGTTTCTTCTACCCAAGCAGCAGCCGCACAGCCTTCTTGCTATCTCGTTTCCTCCCCTACCATGTGCACAGCGTCGCCCCTTTCTCCTCCGGTCTTCTTCCATCTCCCCATGGGCTTGCAGGCTATGGGTGCGAGCTGCGAGCGTGTGTGCCAGACGCAGCGGCGAGCCCAGAGCATGCGAGCGTTGGAGCGCCATCGACCACAGGTACTTGGGGACAGCAGCCTCGGGGTCAACC
Source organism: Bothriochloa decipiens (assembly GCA_023333625.1). Taxonomy (NCBI): domain Eukaryota; kingdom Viridiplantae; phylum Streptophyta; class Magnoliopsida; order Poales; family Poaceae; genus Bothriochloa; species Bothriochloa decipiens. Next base: position 7,772,455 of record CM041633.1, read on the forward strand.
GCGCCGGACGCGGTACGCCGGCCTCGGGTTCGAGCACGCCGTTCCTGCGGATTCCAGCCTCGCGTCGGCAGGGTCGCCAGACTTCGGTGCGAGCGCGCTGCCTCTCTTCCCCGACATTGATGGGCCTCCCTGCAGCTCCGCGCCAGCCTCGTCTACGTCGGCCTCCCTCGCGCTGTCATCGTCTTGCTGCCTCTCGCCTCTATGGCGTATCTCGCTCACAGCGTTGAATTTGTGCTTGATTTTTCATTACTCTTTTTGTATATATGGTTGATGGCTTTTATTTAGTACCGATTTTGTTTTGAACTTGATCTGGAAATCTGGATTTTATTTGCTTGTTGCGGGGTACAAGGTTGTACCGATTTGATTTGATTTTAGGAACCACGTGTTGTGTCGTGTGTTGGTTTTGATTTTGGAAAAGACATCCTTGGAGATCTGCGTGCTTGCTATGTTTTGGGTCCTCTCTTGATTCTGTTCTATAGTTTGTCTTGCCTTATCTTAATAGATATCTTCTTTCTTCACCATACGGAAAGAAACATTGAATTTATATTAAGATTCCTATCCTATTTGGGCCACAGTTCTTTACGGACTATGAAAATATATAAAAAAAGCTGAAAATTTTCGCAAGCCGTGCGTGAAACGGAATCGATGATTAGGAGGGCGACGCACAGGAAAAAAAATAGAAGAAAATTTTAGTGTTTTATTATTAAAAAAAACTGTATTACTATTTTCATGTAAGCCGAACTCTCCGCCTCCTCTCTCATTCTACTGTTTTGACAACAGTAAACGTACAACTTCCCTCTTAGCCTCTCCTACGGCATCCCCTGATGTATACTATACACACGCGTCCGCGCTCTCGAAGCTTCCCCGCTACTCCAAGACCTGTCCTTCCCGCATCCTCTCCGCCGCCTCCACCACGCCAGCAGCAGCATCCGTGCCGTCCGCGCTGCCTCCGCACCTACAGCCATCGTCTCCCGCCTCCTCTCCGTCGCCTCCACCGCAGCGGCAGCAGCGGCCGCGCTGCTCGCGGCCATCGACCCATCAATCTAGGCCAGCCTCCCATGGGCTCCCCTGTCCTCCTCTCTCCTCGCCACATGGTCTCTGCCACCGCACCGGCCCGCAGCTGCCTCCCGAGCGACCTCCGCCGTCCGCTCAGTGCAGCAACGCGACAACACCACTGGCTCGCGGCCCTGCCTGCGCACTGCAACGGACGTACGGCGTTGCAACGCTGCACCACGCGAGAACTACCTGGCTGCCCACGCATCCGGCGCGGCTTGCCGGAGCAGCACCGCCGCCGGCCTGCGACACCGCCGGATCGCGTACTCGCCTGCGCCCTCTAACGGCCCTCCGCGACATCGCCCACCGACAGTGTACATCTTGGTGCTGACCTGTGATGAGTATCCTTCTCCGATCCCATCTTCTATTAACGAGTGTCTCCCTCATGGATGATGCACACCGCCAGCACGATGGTTTGCCTCTGCAACAATGTTCATTGCTAACCAAATCACCGTGCCCAGGTTTCTACAATAACAGAGTTGGCAACTGGACACAGCTATTTGGTTATTACCCATCAGTGAATCATCTGTTGCTGCACTCATTCTCAAAGTAAGTTCAACTAATCAAACTTTTTACGATCTTTTACATGCAAATATGATTCAGAATTCGTTTTTTAGATTTCAAAGCTCTCTCAAATCGATTGTATGGCACCATATTTAAAATTCCTAGCACTGCGGATATAGGAACACAAAATGATGACTTTGGTGCATCTTGGGATAAATAAAAGCTGATGCTCTTGATCAGGTAATCTTTGTCGTCATTAAGCAAGGCAAATACATATTTCCATAGAAGCTGCTGGTGCTGACCACATAGTATTTTCCAGTTTCCTGACTAGCGTGACGATTCATAACCAGTGTCGAAGTATCTTCACCTAGATAATCGGCTTGCTGTATCTACATTACACATGCCGTCTGCTATTACCCCTTTTGCTGTAACACATGGTACAAAAGGCTCCCCGCTTGTAAGATAGCAAGTCACTACAACTACATTGGTATGTATAAGACTTACTTCTGTTCCACTACGAAGGCCCACAACTGTACCAAATGGTAATACAATATTACATGAGTCTATCGCTTCGTTCCCTCTTGGAGAACGAATTATCTGTTATGTTGCAATCCCTATACTGTTCATTCTACAAATGGCTAAAATGATACCCTGCCCATAACTAATCGTACAAATCTTTTTCGTTTCAGGTATGATCAATACGATGTGCTATAATTCCGGCTTGCTGCCCCATGCGAAGCACGGGAAACCTGCTAGTGACTAATTGTGTTGATATTGACTATGGCCTGACCTTACCTGTGCTTATTAGACAACGCCTTCAAAACATGTTTAGACATCAAGTAGAATGTCTTTTTTTTTTTTGAAATTCACATCAAGTAGAATGTCTTGAAAACATGTTTAGGCATTCAATATTTGGGGTCTGTTTGGTCCGTACAACAACGTAGTATAGCATAGGTTAGTCATGCCCTATTTTTTGGCAGCTGTTTGTTTCGTTGCCAGAACTACGCCATGTCGCATTTTCTTAGCATCATTTCCCATGGTTATATACTACTCATTATCTTGGCAAATTTTGCTATAAGTGGGTCTTCAATTTTGCTCGCCAAACCTTATGTGGAAGACATAATTTGTCAAAGGTCTGCCACCGCAGGCCTTTGGTTGCATCTCATATTTTTGCAGGGCAAAGTTTTGAAAACACATTTAGGCATCAATTAAAATGTTTGGGATAATATATTTGAATATATCTTTTTGAAGCTTCTAGATATATTTTAGCAAGCTCTAAATATTTTTCTTGGATTTTTCATGTCATAACCTATCTCTATATTTTTTGTCAAAATTTATAGTAGATCTATCAAACTTATTAACTAACAAAATATTAAACCATCTTTAAAACCTCTTTAAATTAGGATAGGAAGGAAAATTAAACGGTTTTTAAGAAGTCAAATGACTAAATATCTATATTAAAAAATTTATTTTTTACAATACGTAATTGATATCATTGATAGATTTTTGAATCTAGTTTTATAATATTTTTAAAGATATAAATATTGCTAATGTAGTCTATAAATCTAATTGAAGTGAAAAAAAAAGTTGTACTCCTAATGTTTAGCCTCGTATTCCATTATCAAATATAACTAAGTATATTTTAATTAGATAATTAGAAAAGGTAAAATAAACCCTTTTTCTATTTTTGTGAAAGATAGATTTTTTTGAGTAAAATACAACGTGGGTCCTCAAACTTTTAAGGTATTCCCGTCTGGATCTTCAAACTAACAAAGTGACTATCTAAGTCCCTCATTGTTGGGGAGCAACTTTGACATATAAACGTCCTCTTCAAACTTTGAAGGCAAACTTTTTATCACAAACATTTGAGACACTAACATGAGCTGCGAAGATAATATTGATACTTCGCTGCAACTTCACCTGTGTATCTTCGCATCTTTCAAGTCGACTGGCAAAGATGACTTCGCCACCTAGCGAAGATGACATGAACACTTCGCCGTGATTGTCAAATTTCGCATATGTGATTGCACATGTTTCAGGTTACCTGGCGAAGATGACTTCGCCAGACTTCCGACGACCAGCGAAGCTGACTTGGCATCTTCGCACGAAGAATCATCAAAGTCGTTCACGGATTTAAGTAATCATGATCAAGCCCAAAGCTGTTTGAAGAAGACGAAAGGAAAGAGACGAAATGTGTTTCATCACTTCGCCGATTTGTTTTATAGCTAAATGTATAGAAGGTGTCATGACTAATTTGTAAGAATCTTCGAATGACGAAGCCAGGATGATTTATAAATACCTCCTGGAATGTTAACTTTGGGGATAGAATGAAATACAATTGCGACCTGCACATTGTTTTTACATTTCTTATACGCGTAATTTCCTTAGAAGCTGAAACATTTCACCTTAGTAAAATAAATTCGAAAAATTTATCTTAGCAAATTTTAAAACGCCGTCCCTTTCTTTTCGAGCGAAGTGGACATGTACGCTTCCTTAAAAGCTGAAACATTTCACCTTAGTGAAATAAAGTTGAAAAAATTTTCTTAGCAAATTTTGAAACGCCGTCCCTTCCGTTTTGAGCGAAGTGGACGCGTACGCTTCCTTAGAAGCTGAAACATTTCACCTTAGTGAAATAAAGTCAAAAAATTTGCCTTAGCAAATTTTGAAACGCCGTCCCTTTCTTTTCAAGCGAAGTGGACACGTACGCTTCCTTCGAAGCTGAAACATTTCACCTTAATAAAATAAAGTCAAAAAATTTGCTTTAGCAAATTTTGAAACGCCGTCCTTTCCTTTTCGAGTGAAGTGGACGTGTACGCTTCCTTAGAAGCTGAAACATTTCACCTTAGTGAAATAAAGTCAAAAAATTTGCCTTAGCAAATTTTGAAATGCCGTCCCTTCCTTTTCGAGCAAAGTGGACGCGTACGCTTCCTTAAAAGCTGAAACATTTCACCTTAGTGAAATAAAATCGAAAAATTTATCTTAGCAAATTTTTAAATGCCGTCCCTTACTTTTTAAGCGAAGTGGACGCGTACGCTTCCTTAGAAGCTGAAACATTTCACCTCAGTGAAATAAAGTCGAAACATTTGCCTTAGCAAATTTTGAAATGCCATCCCTTCCTTTTCAAGCGAAGTGGACGCGTACGCTTTGTTAGAAGCTGAAAACATTTCACCTTAGTAAAATAAAGTTAAAAAATTTACCTTAGCAAATTTTAAAACGCCGTCCCTTCCTTTTCAAGCGAAGTGGACGTGTACGTTTTCTTATAAGCTGAAAACATTTCACCTTAGTTAGCATTTTTAGATTTAATAAAATATTAATGCTAACTTAGTTTTTGCAAAAATTTATGCCGATATGAGAGTATATATTGGATGTACTCTTTGGCGTTTTGTACTTTTAGTTGTGCGATGTAAAAACATGTCTTTGGGGAAACTACTTTCCTATTTATATTTCATGAGGTTTATAAAGAGACTGTCTTGTTAAAAACCACTCATCCTACGAAGAATTTCCCCTGAGTGAAAAAAGAGTGCAACTCAGTTATGCTTTCAGGAATGTAAACTTGCTTGTAAAGAAAATTCAACTTCTATCTTTGCTAAAAAGTAGACTAAATCTTGCAATCTTGCTTATGGATAATACTTGTGGAGTGCTTCTATATTCTAAGTGTGGCTGAGTTTCTCACCTTTCAGATTTGCTAGATGATACGCACCTTCCTTGTTTATTCTGGTGATGATGAAAGGACCTTTGCACTTTTGTTGGAATTTTTCCACTGTGTTTTCATCTCTTTTTCTTTTGAGGACGAAATTTCTTGGTGCTAACTCTCTTGGATTGACTTTTTTGTTGTACCATTTTTGTATTTTGAGTTGGTATTTCTTGATATTCTCAAGTGCTTCATTTCTATCTTCTTCGAGTAAATCCTTACTTGTTGCTTGATCCTCTTCTATGATCATTTGAATGTTTGTTCTTGGACCTTTCGTATTTTATTTCTTCGGGGGTCATTGCTTCATCTTCGTAAAGTAACTTGAATGGAGAAAAATCTGTTGGCCTTGACTTCAACGTGTTGTGAGACCAGATGACTCTTGGTAATCGTCGACCCATTTTCCTTTTTTCAGATCTGTTAAGCACTTTGAAGTTCCTGTGCAAATTATTCCATTTGCTCTTTCGACTGCTCCGTTGGACTGTGGGTGCCTTACGGATGCAAAGCATAATTTGATTCCCACCGAGTGGCAATATTCTCTGAAGTCTTCACTATCGAATTGGGTTCCATTATCCACTGTGATGTGTCTTGAAACTCCAAATTTGCAAATGATGTTTTGCCATAGGAATTTTTTCATTGTATGAGAAGACATGTTTGTGATTGGCTTCGCTTCAATCCATTTGGTGAAATATTCGACTGTAACTATTGCGTATTGGTAATTGCCTTGAGCCATAGGTAACTTTCCAACTATGTCGATTCCCCATCTTGCTAGTGGCCAAGTTGGTTTGATTGGTTGTAGATTTGTTCCTGGTGCATTGACTTTACTTCCTGCCATTTGGCAATTGTGACATGTCCGGATGATTTCTTTGCTGTCACTTTGGGCAGTTGGCCAGAAAAACCCTTATCTGAAGGCTTTCCTGACTATTGATCCAGCCCCGGCATGACATCCATAGATTCCCTCATGTATTTTCTTTCAGTAGGTTTTTCCCATCTTCTCTTGAGATGCACTTTAGTAATGGTTGGCAAACTCCTTTCTTGTACAGTTCTTCGTTGATGATTTTGTAGCTTCTGGTTTTTTGCTTCATTCTTACTTCGTCGGCTTCGTTTTCTAGTTTGTAGAATCCTTTGAGGAATGCCATGATTGGAGCTCTCCAGTCTTCACTTTCTATGATGTGTACTTCTTTTGGTTGTTCAACTTTTGTTTTTGTTGAGGCTTCGGTGATAGTTTGGAAGAATACTTTTGGTGGTAACTCTAACTTTTGGGCGGCAGCTTTTGCAATTTCATCTACATCTGTGTTATCATTCCTTGAAATGCTTTTCACTGTGAATCCAGTGAAGTGTTTTCTTGATCTCTTAGCAGTTGGAGATACTTTGCTAGCTCTGGATCTCTTGCTTTGTAATTTTTCTCTATATGCGCAGCCACAACTTGAGAATCTGTCTTGATTATTAGTTTTTGAATCCCCATTGCTCTTTCTTTGCGAAGTTTTAACAATACTGCCTCATATTCTGCGATGTTGTTGGTGCATTGAAAGTCTAGTCTTGCTGCGTATTTGAGTTTGATTCCAGAAGGTGAGGTTATGATTGCTGCTGCTCCTGCGCCGGCGAAGCCCCAAGCGCCGTCACAATAGATTATCCATTCTGGTTGTTTCATTCTTTCTTGATTGTATTTTGAGGGTGTCCAATCTACTACGAAGTCAGCCAATACTTGAGATTTGATTGCTGTTCTTTTCTCAAATTTGATTAAGTATTGAGACAACTTTGCAGCCCATTTACCTAGTCTTCCTGAGGACTTACAGCATTGTAGCACTTCTTTGAGGGGTTGATTTGTTGGCACTCTTATTTTATGAGCTTAGAAGTAGTGTCTCAACTTTTTGGATGCCATAAGTACTGCGTATGCAATTTTCTCAATTTCTGAATAGAATATTTTTGATCCAGACAAAGCTTGGATGCAAAGTATACTAGAACTTGTCTTATTGAGTGCTCCTTTTCTTCTTCTTGTATTAGTACTGCGCTGACTGTATTTTTATTTGCTGATACGTATAATAGCAAATCTATTGTTGGGTCAGGTGTTGCCAAGGTTGTGGGGTTGGATAGATGTTTCTTTATTTCTTCAAAAGCTTCTTGTTGTGCTTGACCCCAGTTGAACTTTTCTTTTTTCTCTTTTAGTGCTTGAAATATTAGGAGGCTTCGCTCAACTGATTTGGATATAAATCTGTTTAGCGAAGCTAATCTTTCTGTCAACTTTTGGATGTCCTTGATATTTCTTGGCACTTGCATGTTTAGTATTGCCTTCACCTTCCCCGGATTCGGGTCAATTCCTTTTGCGGATACGATGCTCCCCAAAATTTTGCCTGTTTGAACTTCAAATATGCATTTTTTGGGTTCAACTTTAAATTTGCTTTTCTGAGGTTTGAGAAAGTTTCTTTTAAATCTTCAATATGGTCTTCTTTTTTCTTGCTTTTGACTACCAAGTCGTCCACATATGCAAGCAAGTTTCTTGGTATTTGATCTTTGAGGACTGTGGAAGTCATTTTGATGAAGGTTGTTTCTGCATTACGAAGTCCCTCGGCCATTCTTTGAAAATAGTAAGTTCCAAATGGTGTAATGAAACTTGTGTATTCTCTATCTGTTTTTTCATCCAAATTTGGTGGTAGCCTGAATAGCAGTTGAGGAAACTAAGCATTTTGCTTCCTGCTGCCTGATCTATCAAAGTATCTATTTTTGGTAGTGGAAAGTTGTCTTTAGGGCACGCTTTGTTGAGATCTGTGAAGTCTATGCACATTCTCCACTTTTTGTTTTCTTTTGCACCATGACTATGTTTGCAAGCCAAATTTTGAATTGGACTTCTCTTATGACTTTTGTATCTAACAATCTTTGGACTTTGGCTTTTGCAGCTTGTGTTCTGTCTTCTGATAACTTTCTAAGTTTTTGCTTTTTTAGCCTGAAGTTTGGGTCGATGTTTAACTTGTGTTCTATGATATCCCTGCTTACTCCTCCTAAATCCTGAGCAGACTAGGCGAAGATATCCTTGTTACTTCGCAGGACTTGTATTATCTTTTCTTCTTCTTCTTTCAATAGATTTGTGCTAATGATAACTTGTCTTTCTGGGACCATTGGGTCGATTGGTACTTTCTTTATATCTTCGCAAGGCTTCGCTTTTCCTTATGTCTTTGCATTTTTAGTTTCAAGCTCATCATCTTCTTCTTCTTGTATTACGTGGATATTTTTGAAGGCTGGACTTGAATCTCTTTTTATGTTTCTTGCCTCTGTTTGATTGCCGAAGACGGTTATGATACCATTGACTGCTGGCATCTTCATGCATAGGTATGGGTAGCTTACTATGGCTTTGAAGGCATTTAAACTTCCCCTTCCAAAGATTGCGTTGTACTGGCTGTGCATTTCAACAACATCAAATGCTATTTACTCTGTTCTCGCATTGTTCACTATTCTGAATGAAATTGGCAAGACAATTCTGCCGATAGAGTTTATTTTCTTTCCGCTGAAGCCAACTAGTGGGTGCTCGGCTCTTCCCAAAGTTTTCCTGTCAATTTGCATTGCATCAAAAGTTCTTGTGAATATTATATCTGCTGAGCTGCCACCATCTATCAGAGTTTTTGTTACTGCCCAGCCTTCAATGTTTTCTTCTATGACCATTGCGTCCATGTGAGGGTAATCCTTGAGTTTGAGATCTTGTTCTGAGAATGTGATTGGCATGTGGGACCATCTTGTTTTCTTGAATGGGCCTTCGACTGCTATGGAGTTTACGCTTCTGAAATAATTTCTTCTTTCATTTCTTGAATTGAGCTCCATGCTGTTTCCTCCGAAGATTGTCATAATTCTGCCTTTGCTTGGGATGACTGCATTTGCGTTGCTTGTTGACGCTTCTGGCATGTTGTTGTTGTATTGAACTTGGTGGTTGCCATTTGCTATTGAACTTTCAGGGTGGAAACTTTGTTGCTGACTTGGGTCCCATTGATTTTGTGGGCATGCTGCTAACGGTTGGCAATTATAGATTGGTGAAGGTGGTGGCAATATGTGCTGAGGGTAAGTTATTGACAAGTAACTTGTTCTTTGAGGAGTTAGATGATTGACAACCTTTAGCTGTGAAGTTGCTCTATTTTCTTCTTGTACTTCTTGATGTTTTTCTTTACTCTTGGGCACATCTTCGATGTGTGGCCAGCCCTTTGCCATGTATTATGCAGTACATTTCTTCGGGCCTTAAAAAATTTTTTTAAAGTTTCTTCTTTGGTTGTAATAGTTTGGTCTTTGTTGAAAATTTTCCTTGAAATTTCTGCTATTTTGGAAATTTCTTTGATTGCTCGAGCTTGGACCTTGGCTGTTGACTTCGCTTGTGTTGTTCATATGGTTTATTCTCTAAAATGGTCTTCATTCTGTGTTTGTCACTCTCAAGTGTTGGAACTTTTTGTTTGCTCTTGACATGTTTCTTTCTCCGTTTTCTTCTTCTATTCTTTTTCTGTAGTCTTCATCGGATTCACAGTACTTTCTCATATCTTCGTATAATTTTTCAACTGTGGTCGGTCTTTCCCTTTTGAAGTACAAGGAAAGTTGGCCTGCTCGCAGTCCTTTAATTGCTACTATGATGATGACTTCGTCTGGTATTTGAGCTTTTGCTTGCACAAATCTTTTATAATACTGGCTCAACGGTTCTTTTGGTTGCTGCTTGATGTTGAAAAGATCATCGCTTGTAAGCTCAACTCTTTGTAGGCCTTGGAAATCTAAGAGCAGGGTTGTGCGAAGTTGATCCCAAGATTTGATTGACCTTGGTTTTAGCGAAGAGTACCACTGCTGTGCTGGTCCTCTTACTGTCATGATGAGTGACTTCGCTAAGGTGTTTGCATCTCCCTCACTTGATGCAACTGCTGCTTCAAAACTCATAAGAAATTGTCTTGGGTCAGACATGCCATTGTAAGTTGGGATGATGTTGTATTTGAAACCTACTGGCTACTTTGCTAGCTGAATGTCGATTGACAAGGGCGACTCTGTGTCAATTGTTACTATTTGACTTTGGTTTTCTTTGCTGTTGGTGTTTTTGTTTGCTGAGTTTGGTTCTTGAATCATGACTTCGCTCTTGTTTTCTAATTTATCATTGAGCTTTCTTAATTTAGCTTCTGCTTCTGCAATTCTTTGTTTTAAAGAGTTCTCTCTTGTCTTTTTTCTTGCTTCCTCTAGCTGCTTTTTCTTGACGATGAGTTGATCTTCGAGTTCTTTGAGTCTTCTTTCTTCGTTCTGAGTTTCTTCTTCTTCTTGAACATGTCGGTTTTCTGTTTCTGTCTCATGTTCTAAAAGTGTGTCTCTATCCTAGTTTGAATTGTCCCCAGCCGAAGTTGCTTTTTTGCTAGGTCTTGCATCCGCGTGGTGGTCGTGGGTGTCTTCGATCACACAAACGGACAACGCTATATGTTGGGTAATGAAATTATGCGTACGGGAAAGGTGAAAACAATGTGCAGGTCCCAATTGTATTTCATTCTATCCCTAAAGTTAACATCCCAGGAGGTATTTATAGACCCCCTGGCTTCGCCATTCAAAGATTCTTGCAAATTAGTCATGACACCTTCTATACATTTAGCTATAAAACAAATCGGTGAAGTGGTGAAACACACTTCGTCTCTTTCCTTTCGTCTTCTTCAAACAACTTTGGGGATCATGATTCCTTAACTCGGTGAACGACTTTGATGATTCTTCATGCGAAGATGCCACGTCAGCTTCGTTGGTCGTCGGGAGTCTGACGAAGTCATCTTCGCCAGGTAACCTGAAACATGTGCAATCACATATGCGAAATTTGACAATCACGGTGAAGTGTTCATGTCATCTTCGCTAGGTGGCGAAGTCGTCTTCGCTAGTTGACTTGAAACATGCGAAGATACACAAGTGAAGTTGCAGCGAAGTATCAATATTATCTTCGCAGCTCATGTTAGCGTCTCAAATGTTTGTGATAAAAAGTTTGCCTCTAAAGTTTGGAGAGGATGTTTGTATGTCAAAGTTGCTCCCCAACACTCATCTATTGTTGTCGTGCACTAGAGGTCCAAAACCAGCCACACAAGCACCAACATCTGACGTGGCATGCCATGGTGGCAACTCAACACCTGGGCCCATGCCAAATTCTCAAAAGAAACCCTCACCCTTTTGGAGGACGCCGTTTCAGCGAGAGCATTGGAAAGGAGGGCGCTAGCATTGGGACTGCGGTGCTCGACGCGGCGGGAAAGCAGACCACCGGCAGCGACCTCGCCGAGAAGGACTTTGTCGGCGGCGTCCTGGCTGTGAGATTAGCAGCACCATGTTCCACGAGCTCTGGCCGTCATGGATCGAGGTGGATCGGCAGCGCCGTACTCTGTGCACTCCGGCCGATCCCAAACGACGGCAGGAGCCGCCGGAACTGGTTGCTCGCCTCGGCAGCGCCGCGGTCAGCGGCGTTACTGCTTCCGTCACCGCCTCCTTGGTCAGCGGCCTCCCACGAGCCGCCAGCAGCAGCAGCCTCTCCTTGGCCTTCAGCTTCCGGCCGAGGCTGTGGATGGGCTCTGCGCTGTCGTGGAGAAGGAGCGCGTGATGGGCTCCTGCTCGGAGGCGCCGGTCTTGGTCGGGAACCAACCCTCGCCGTAGCCACGTCCACGCGTGCATTGCCGCCGAGCTGCAGGAGCTCTGGCCAGTTCCCGGCCGCGAACTCAAGCTCCACCGTTTGCAGACTTCAGAGATGCGGCTGCCTCCTGGACCATCGCCGTCTCCTAGCTTTTTAGCTTGCACGTGAGCACGTATGTGCAAGTTCTAATGCACCTGCATGCATGTAGCTCAACGCACTCCGGCGTCGCGGTGACGTGTAGACGGCCTTGTTAGCATGTTGTAATTTGGCCCATGATTTGTGGATGTATTTGCGCGTGAGCGGTAGGCTTGCATGTCAACCTGGCTACCTATATGTACTCCCGTAACGTCGTGGAATATAATCACTCATTCCCTATACTTTCATGGTATCACGAGACGGTTCGTTTTCACGACCTCTCCGCTTCTGCTAACCCCAGAGCCGCCACCGCGGAGCCCTCGCCGGCCTGTCCTGCCGTCGCCAAGCCCTCGCCGGCCTGTCCTGCCGTCGCCAAGCCCTCGCCGGCCTCTCCTGCCATCGCCGAGTCCTCTCTAGCCTCTCCGCCGTCACCGAGCCCTCGTACACGACACGTGGGCACGCTTCGTCCGCACGGGATCCGTGACCGACGTGGCGACTCGATCCCCGGCCTCAACCGCCCGACGCCGCGCTCGATCGCGGGCTCCGCCTCGGACCCGCACACCCGCGCGCGACGTCCGCGACTACTACAGCACGCTGTCCGCGGGCGCTCCGTCCGACCGTGACGCCTGCATCCGTTTCTTCCGACGCGTCGCCACCCACCGGGATTCGTCGCCTGGGCACGCGTGATCTCAGCGCTCGCCAGCGCGTCGATCCCTGCCTGGCCGCCTTCGTCGACCCACGACGTACGCGCGCGATCGTCTGGAGCCGCGCGACTCACTTGGTCCTCTCCACGCGTCGCGAGTTGAGTTTGCTGTCCGCAAACATCGCTCGTCCGTTCACCTTTGCCGGCATTACTTGCGTGGGTTGCTGACCACGCGAGATTCCAGCCAGTAAAAAAATGGTAGAAAAGAAAAAGAAAGAAAAAAAGAAAAAATAAAAAAGGCAAAAAAAAAAAAAAAAGAGCCGGTCTCGCCTGTGTTTCCCTTGCCACGATGCAGGCACCTCATCACGCAGCGTCGCCTCTTGTGGACTCTCACCAGCTTGCCACGATGGAGCGCCTCAAGATGTCCGTCGGTGCTCCATCGGTTGGTTACTGGACGCACCCACCCGTTCCCGGCGGTGCACCTGAGGCGCCTCTTCATCCTTTACCGGCTACCTTCGCCGCCATCCCACAGCTGCAGCAGTACTCGACGCCATACTCATTGTACAACGCCGGCGTGTATCCTTCTGTGTTTGGCTCACCCCCTCCGATGCACGGGAGGTCCTGGCATACACCATCGCGTGTCCACAGCTTTAGCACCATGATGTTGAACCCGTCGCCGTCCTAGTGGTATGGTGATTCTGGCGTCGGCTGTCAACAACGATGGTATACTATTCTCCTCTCATCCTCCTTCGTCATCAAGTCCTTCATCTATCATTGTCGGTAATGGAGCTTTACTTCCTGTTACCTCTGCTGGGTCACACTCATTTTTCACTTCACAACATCCTCTTTTTCTTTCTAATGTTTTAGTCTCACCTAGCATTATTAAGAATTTAATTTTCATTCGTTGCTTCACCACTGATAATAATTGTTCCATCGAGTTTGACCCCTTTGGCCTTTCCGTGAAGGACCTACAGACACGCAAAGTGATCGCCAGGTGCAATAGCACGGGTGACCTTTATCCGTTCTTTCCACTAGCACCAGCCAACACCACTGCCCTTACTACCGTCCCATCCTCTACCACCCTCTAGCATCGTTGCCTTGGTCACATCGGTCATGAGGCATTGTGCAAGCTCATTAGTTCCAATGCTATTTCTTGTAGTCAGCGCCACCCTGATCATATTTGTCATGCCTGCCAATTAGGTCACCATGTGCGACTTCCTTTTACATGTCAAATTCTTGAGCGCTTCACCCTTTTGGTTTAATGCATTGTGATCTTTAGACATCTCCAGTTGTTAGTATATTTGGCTATAAATATTATCTTGTTATTCTTTATGAATTTACACCCACTATACCTGGATGTTTCCTTTACGCCTCAAGTCCGATACCTTTGGCATTTTATCAGTTTGACTCTCCCATTAAGGCAGTTCAGTGCGACAACAGCCGCGAGTTCGATCACACCTCGGCCCGCACATTCTTCCTTACCCATGGTGTAGTCCTCCATCTGTCATGCCCATACACCTCACAACAGAACGGACATGCTGAGCACACTCTTCGCACAGTTAATAACATTGTGCGCTCCCTTCTTTTTTAGGCCAGTCTCCCTCCGGTTTATTGGGCTGACATTCTTCACACCGCCACCTACCTGATAATTCGTCACCCAACAAAAACCCTAGACGGCCGCACTCCTTTCTTCGCTCTTTACGACACTCAGCCTTCCTATACCCATCTTCGGGTTTTCGGCTGTGCCTGCTATCCCAACCTCTAATCAACAGCTCCACATAAATTATATCTTCACTCCTCCCTGTGTGTTTTCCTCGAGTACTCCTCCGATCACAAAGGATACCGTTGTGTCGACCTTTATTCCAACTGAATCATTGTCTCTCGTCATGTTGTGTTTGACGAGACTTTGTTTCCGTTCTCTGAGATGTCCACCGCCTCTCAGAATCCTAACATACTTGCATTTTTGGACGATGCTGATCATTCCTCTTCGCCCATATGTCCAAGAGCTGTGACTGTAGGTACCCACCTCCCTGGCAGCATGGATGTACATGCAGGTACACCTCACGTCATGCATGAGCCTGTAGAGCTCCCTGCACAGAAGAGCACTGGGCTAGGGACTCCTACGCCGTCGAGCACTGGGCTGGGGATGCTCAGTCCCTCGCCCGGGCCCTTCATCACGACGACCGGCGCTGCTACCCCTGTGCACCCCGCACAGGCTGCAACTAGTAGTGCCCCCACCACCTCGTCGACCGCGTCACCGGGTGCTGCTGCTCCTATGCATCTTGCATAGGCCATTGCCAGTAGCACCACAGCCACTGATCGCACGTCCACTGCCACCTCACCGACCATATCGCCGGGTGCTGCTGCCCCTGTGCATCCTACGCAGGCCATTGCCAGTAGCACCATGGCACCGGTTGCACAACCAACACCCGCCCAGTCTCCATCATCCCTGTCACCAAAGCGCACGCGCAACAAAGCTAGCATTGCACAGCCCGTGGATCGCCTCAACCTCCACACTGTGCCTATGTCACCACTGCCTTGGTCTGTTCATGAAGTACTGTCAGACCCCAATTGGCAATACGCTATGCAGGTTGAGTATGATGCCCTGATCACCAATGACACCTGGAGTTTAGTACCACGGCCTCCTAGAGTAAATCTTGTAACTGCCAAGTGGATTTGCTGACACAAACTGCTCACAAATGGCTGTCTTGATCGCTATAAGGTTCGCTGGGTCCTCCGAGGTTTTACCCAATGCCCCGGTGTTGATTATGATGAGACTTTCAGTCTAGTTGTCAAGCCTGCAATAGTTCATGTTGTTCTCTCTCTGGCTCTTTCTCAGGACTGGCCAATTCATCAGCTAGATGTGAACAATGAATCTTACATGGCACCCTCACCGAGACAGTGTACTACATACAACCCTCTGGTTTTGTGGATTCCTCTTGTCCGAATCTTGTCTGTCGACTCAACAAATCTCTATATAGTTTGAAGCAGGCTCCTCATGCTTGGCATCACAGGTTTGCCTCACACCTTTTTTCCCTTGGATTTGTTGAAACCAACTCAGATAGCTCTTTTTCATTCTTCGCTGAGGGTCATACACTGCCTATTTGTTGATGTATGTGGATGACATTGTTCTCACTGCCTCCTTTGTCGAGTTTCTCAAGCATGTTGTTGGGGCTCTTCAACGTGAGTTTGCTATGACAGACATGGGCCAGCTTCACCATTTTTTGGGCATCTCTTTGACACGCTCTGCCAATGGTCTGTTTCTCTCTCAATGGCAGTACACTTAGAATATTTTGGAGCATGCCGGGATGAGTACGTTCAAGCCGTGCAGCACACATGTTGATCTCCACTCCAAATTATTAGCAGATGGACCTCCTATTGGTGACGCTACTGAAAGCTCTTGTTTGGTTTTGGATAATTGATGACATACCATGTTGCTAATGATTTCACTAAGTGTATGTAGAATATATTAGCAACACATGATGAGGGAGTTTGGTGGCATGGAGATGACCACGTGATCATGGTGATGGACATGGTGAACTTGGTTCATGATCGAGCTCTGAGGAATCGAGATGAGCCCATGGAGATCAAGGCGAAGGTATATCTTGATAGAGCTTTCCGGTTTAGTGATCGAGACACTTAGCGAGCGTGATCACGTTTAGGATAGATAGCCGTAATATCAAGAGAGAAAGTCATAATTATCTTGATGTTCAAGTGCCTCCTAGGTCTAAACATTGAACATACGCATTAGGATCTAGAGCATTAACTTAACTGCCATGGAAAATGGTTTCGAAAATGCTAACACACGTACACTTGAGGCGTATACACTTGGTATTAGCACATGGGGCAATTTGATTGAGTTTCGGATCAACAAGAGCTGCACAGATAGGCATCGGACGTTGGTGCACCAAGCCTCAGATGTTGGCCATGTGTCCATCGCACGTTGGCTGATCATCACGTGAAGGATCGGGGCGCCGGACACGTCTCACGCTACGCGTCGGACACTGGTCCCGGCGTGCGCCGGTGGCTGCCGTGCTGGCCAGTCAATCTTCTTCGCTTCGGATGCTGATGAGGGAGAAGCAATGGACGCATCTGGAGAGTTCTGGATGCAACTCAGAGAGGTTCATCTTCGAGGCCGAGCATCAGACGCTGGTGACGGACGATGGCTAGGAAGCATCGAATGCTGAGGTCCAGCGTCCAGAGCTCCAACAGTCATTTTCAGGGTTGAGTTGGTTTCAACACGTTGGACACTGAACAGTGATCAGCTAGCATCCGGCGATATTCGATGGACGCATCTGGAGCATCATATTTGAATTTCCCGTGTGATAGTTACACGCAACGGATGCTAGAGCACGGCTTCCAGAGTGTACCTACTGACGTGTCCGGCGATGTGTTTTTCAGCTGGCCTGAGGTGTAACGGTTGGATTTTGAGGTGGGGAGGGATCTCTTGCTCATTCTAACATCCTAGAGCATTCTTTGAGCTAAAGAAGCTCTCTCCACTACTCTCCTTGCTTTGTTGCTTGATTCTAAAGAGAGTGAGTGAGATTTAAGTGCATTTGCTTAGTGTTTGCATCTAGAAGCACTTGATCATGGTGATTGCTATGGATTTCTTGTTACTCTTGGGTGATTCCCATCACCTTAGATGGCTTGGAGCAGCGGCAGTGGTTGAGCTCGAGTTGGTGACTGTTTGAGGCCACACCGGTGGATTGTGAGGGGTTCTTGAGCCTTCTCCATGGGAGATCACAATTGGCTACTCTAGTGCATTGCTCGTGGCTTGGAGGATCCCCATCTTATGTTGATAGTGCCACACCCAAGGCTGTGGGGTTGGCTAGGTGACACCATTTAGCGTGTGTAAGGTCGAGATGGCGGACTAGAGGGGGTGAATAGTCTTTTCTAAAATTTAACGTTCTGGCTAACCGATACAAATGTGGAATTGAACTAAACGGTCTAGCCAAGACTTCACCCCTCTAACTATGACTCTAGATGCACCTTGTAAAAAATCCTTCATAAGATAATTAATGTGCCAATCTAGCTAGTGGTCTCCTATTCAAGTCTAGCTTGCAAGGTCACGCAAACCTAAGCAACTAGTACTTTAGCAACTGAGGGAGCACCTACACAATTCTAATGAGCAAAAGCACAAAGCCAAACCTAACCTCACTAGATGCTCAAGGACAAGGCTACACAAGCCAAACCCAAAAGCTCAATTCACTTAGCTACACAAACTAAGCAAAGCAGGAGATAAACTTCTAGCTATACAAGCAAGAAGACAATTAGAGAGCTATACAAGCTATCTAATCACAAGTGCAACTACACATGCTATATATAAGATGAAATGTAAATACAAAGCTTGTGACATAGAATGCAAACCACCGTGAAGTGTGGAACATGATGACACGGTGATTTTTCACTTGGTTCATTTAGTTGCCACCAAACTACGTCCAGTTGTGTCGACCAACACTCTTGTGGTTCCTCTGGTTCTTGGCCCGCAAGTCAAGGCCTCACAAGGCAAGCTCCTGCAAGAGCTCTATGAGCGAACCCACAGACAAGTGGTTCTCTGATTTGACCCACAAGCCAATTTGTCAATCAAGACAAGCTCCCGCAAGAGCACCACAAGACACTGCTGTGTTGAGTGAGGTAACTCAATGACATGAGCAATCCAATATAGTTACTCTTCGTGATCCCCATGAGGTGAGCAGAATACCTCTCACCAGTCAACCTTTGGAGCACTGCACAATCTCAGTTGCATGCCTCATGTAGTCTCCAGCCACCAAGCCATCTAGGAGGTGGCAACCTCCAAGAGTAACAAGCCCGCAAGCTTCACCATCGCTCACTCACACTATCGAATGACCTCCAATCAAGCATATGCGAGTTAGAAGGCTTTCAAGCACCACAACACAACCCACCAAGGGTGTAGTGTGCTCAGCATCTAGCTAAGGCTAGCCAAGGCCTCTATTTATAGCCCCAATGAAAAATAGAGCCATTGTCCCTCGAGCAGAACAAAAACAACACCGTCAGACACAACCCACCAAGGGTGTAGCGTGCTCAGCATCTGGCACAGTAGCGTCCGATGCTCACCGTTGGACGCACTGCAGTAGCGTCAAATGCTCCAGATCTCGCCATGTGTCCTAGCCGTTCAAACTCAACTATTGCACCCCAACGGCTAGCTCAACGCACTCAGAACACACACCTCCGGATGTGGTGTTAAGCTCAACGCACTCAGAACACACACCTCCGGATGCTGAACGCCGCATCTGGCGCTCGTTGACGGACTCACGGCTCTGGCGTCTGACGCTCGCTCAAAAACCTCTGACCTCTCTGAGTTGCATCCGGACACCGTCGGATGCTCAGCACTCGAACCGTCGGATACGCCTCAGCAGCATCCGACGCGTTCAATGAAAAACACGCCAAAACTCAGCTAGTTCAAACTTGAGCTCTGGACACATAGGACAGCATCCGACACTTACCATCGAACGCATCCTCACAGCATCTGATGCTCACAAACTTAGCTTGCCTTGCCTCAGAAAATTTCACAACACATCAGACGCTCACCCCCGGCGTCCAGCGCTCCTCCACAGACACGTCTGACGCGTGCAAAACTTCATTTTCACGCTTTCACAACATGTTATCTCAACCACCTTTGCAAATGTGCCAACACCACCAAGTATACATCACCAAGTGCTTGTGTGTTAGCATTTTGTCAATCATTTTCAAAGGATTTTCTCTTTATCTCACAACGCCACTCGATCCTAGCAACATCGGAATGTTAGATCACTCAAGTGCCACTAGATGGCCGATATGCAAACTCGTTTGCCCCTCTTGATAGTATGGCCTATCAAAACCTAAATCCGGTCATCAACTTCTCTACACACCTTATGACTGGTGAAATGAAATGCCCTAGGTTATACCTTTACCTTGCATCTTCATTTCCACCGTCACCTCCAATGTGCCAAGTGCAACGCATGCACGACACGATCAATGAATGATATGATCCACTCCATATCATCACATGACCGTCTTGGTCCATCGATCTTGATCTCACTTGCTCTTCTCCGTTGCGTCGGTCCATCGGCACCAAGTCTTGCCTAAGCTTCACCATCGCATGGTCCTTTACTTCCAATCCTCAACTTGCCATTCACACTTGCAACTGGTCCTTTGAGCCAAGCCTCATCTCGATCTTCTCCATGCTTAGGTCACATGACTCCATGTCATGTCTGATATTCAATAAGCTCCACCACCATGTAACCTTCTAGGTCCTTTGATCTTGACCTTACTTGCTCTTCACCGTTGGGTCAGTCCATCAGTGCCAAGTCTTGCTCAAGCTTCATCGTCACACAGTCCTTCGCTTCAAAGCCTTGACCTGCCCTTCACTAATCCAACTGGTTCATTGAGCCAAGCCTTATCTTGATCTTCACCTCTTGCTCACATACATGTACCTGTGGACTAATCCTGTGTATCTCAACCATAACATATTAGTCTACCTAAAGTTTTCAATTAATTATCAAAACCAGACACGGGACTTTCAGCGAGCACATGTCCAAGTGGGTGTATCACCAAAACAAGGACAAGCTTACTGGAAAGCAAGTGAACCTTGGTAAAAAAATCATTGTGTCATCTTGTTACCGAGGATTCTTCCTTATGATTGTGATTGTTATTGATTGGGTCATCTCCTCTACATCGTCGGTATAACAATCCAATCCCCTTTCTTGCACTTACTTTCACAGATATATTTTGTGTAGTGCTTCTTGATAGTTTAGCTCTCTAGTTGTAATTAGTCATTGTTGTGCTTAGTGATCATAGCCTCTTGCTAGACCTGTGTAGGTGGGTTGCATAGCTAGTTGAGCTAGTGCTAGAAGAGCTTTGCCATCTTAAGTTCTAACCGGTTGTTCTAGTGCTTTGCAAGAAATTTTTATAGGCTATTCACCCCCCTCTCGCCATTAGGACCTTACACGTGGTATCAGAGCTGAGGCACCATTTGTTTGAGGCTTAACAACCTATGGTGAAGAAATGGCTACACTAAGCTTGCACATCAACAATGCCAAGAAAGCACCACCCTTTGATGGCAATGATTATGCCAAGTGGAAGGTAAAGATGAGAGATCATCTCAAGTCAATCAACACGGAGGTTTGGAGTGTGACCAAAACAAAGTTTGAGGTTGCAAACTCAGACACACCCACACCCGTTGAAGTAAGAAAATTCAATACAATGATATTGCCGTGTGTGCTTTCCATGAGGCTCTTGATGACAAGGCATTTGAGCTCATCAAGAACATAGAGGTGGCTCATGACATATGGGCAAAGCTTGAGGAGGCATATGAGGGCACCAAAAGTGTAAAGACTGCAAGAGCTTATATGCTTCAAGAGAAGTTTGCTAGCTTCATAATGAAGGAAGATGAAAGTGTGCCAGAGATGTTCCATAGGCTACAAGTGATAGTCAATGAGCTCAAAGCACTTGGTGAAGAAGTCAAGGATAGTCAATTCTCAACCAAGTTCATGAGATGCCTTCCCAAGAGGTTTGATATGTTGAAGACTGTCATGGTCAACACAACCATGAAGGAGAAGTCAACTCCAAACCAAGTCCTTCAAGAAGTCATGGCCAATATTGAGTTTAGAGAAGATCATGAGAAGGAGGAGTCGGTGAAGAAGAAGAAGGAAAATGAGAAGAAGGATGATGACAACAAGAAGAGCTTGGCATTCAAGGCTTCATCTTTCAAGAGCAAGAGTAAGAAGAAGCAAGAATCATCAAGTGAAGAAGAAGCTAGTTCTAGTGATGAGGGTAATGGAGTTGTTGATGAGTTGAGTGCTCTATTTGTCAAGGTTGGCAAGCTCTTGAAGAAGAAGACTCACCGAAAGGGAAGCAAAAAGTCTTCATCGTCATCATCATCCAAGAAGAGTGAGCACACCATGAAGTGCTTTAGATATCATAGCAAGGATCACCTTGTTGGCAAGTGTCCCTATGATAGCGGTGATGAAGATGCCGTGGAGAAAGAAGCCAAGAAGCAAATGAAGAATGAGGCTTCTCAAAAGAAGAAAAATGAGTCTCATGTTGCTACATGGGAGAGTGATGCATCCTCAAGTGAAGATGAGGATGACAAGAGAAGCAATAATAAGGGGCATGCAAGTATAGCAATCTAAGAGAAGATCTCTATTTTTGACACTCCATCAACATGCTTCATGGCTAAGGCCTCCAAGGAACAATCCGATGATGAGAGTGATAGTGATAGTGATGATGATGATGGTCCCACTAAGGATGAACTATTCATCATGCTTGAAGATTATAAAAATGAATATAAAAACACTAAGAAGGAATGCAAGGGCTTATATAAGGATAAGCAAAACCTTATGCAAGAACTTGAGGAGCTAAGAGCATCTTATGAGAGTCTAAAGGAAGACCATAATAAGCTTTGAAAAGCTCACTAAGCTTGAAAAGGCTCATTCCTCTCTTAGTGAGAAATATGAAAGCATGCCACCTCAAGTTGAAAAAGCTAAAACTTGCAACATAGGCATATCTTGTGATATCATTGATGATTCCTTTCATAAGCCTATTGTTGTTGCTTCTAATAATCCTTCTTGTAGCACTTCCACTCCTAGCTCATCTAGTAGTGATGGTTTCATTTTTTACTCCACACTAATGGTTGAGAATGAGACTCTAAAGAAGGAGGTAAGAGAGCTCAATCACACCTTAGCTAAGGCTTATGGTAGTGAGGACCGCTTGCTTATATGCTTGGGTAGCCAATGGGCTTCTCTCCATAAGGAGGGATTGGGCTATATCCCCAAGAAGGGCAAGGCTGCCTTTGCTCCTCTCAAGACTAGTTTTGTGAAGAACAATGGTAGCTATTGCAAAGGTTGCAAGCAAGTTGGTCATGAGGAGCAAAGATGCATGAACAAGAAATCTAATATGTCCTCAATTAGGCTCAATGCATCTTATGTTCTTGTCAAGGGAGCCAATGGACTAAGGCTAGATTCATTGGTACACCATGGATGGGCTCAAAGAATAAAGCCATTTGGGTACCAAAGAGTTTGGTCACTAACCTTGTAGGACCCAAGCAAGTTTGGGTACCTAAAAGAAATTGATCTTGTCTTATAGGTCAATTACAAAGCCAGAGGGAGGCATTGGGTGCTTGATAGTGGGTGCACTCTACACATGACTAGGGATTCTTGTATATTCAGCAACAACAAGAAAGGCAAGATAAAGGGGCTTGGTAAAATTGCAATATCCAATGACAAGAGCATCTTCAATGTGTTGCTAGTTTTGAGCTTGGATTTCAACCACATGTCGGTGTCACAACTATGTGAACTTGGTTACAAGTGTATCTTGGGAAGAATGATGTTGAAGTCATAAGTGAAGAGGATTCAAGCTTGATATTCAAGTGATTTCGACATGGAAGCTTGTATTTGGTTGACTTTGATGCTAGTGAAGTACAACTCACATCTTGCTTGCTTAACAAATCTAGCATGGGATGGTTATGGCATAGAAGGCTTGGTCATGTTAGAATGAAACAATTAAACAAGCTAATAAGGCATGACTTGGTTAGAGGCTTGAATGATGTCATATTTGAGAAGGATAGACCATGTAGTGCATGTCAAGCTGGCAAACAAGTTGGAAGGCCACATCCTAGTAAGAGTGAAATCAGCACATCAAAGCCATTTGAGTTATTGCACATGGACTTGTTTGGACCAACAACATATACAAGCATTGCTGGCAACAAGTATGGTTTTGTGATTGTTGATGACTACTGTTGACACCATTTTTCGGCACGTGTCAATAAGGATCGGGAGACTAAACTAAATCGGCAAGAGGGTGATTGTTCTTCAGCATTGCTTCTGAGTTGCTGATGGGTGGTTGTCGATGAAGGACATCTTGATCTGGATTATTGCCGATGGTGCTGAAAAGCTAATAGAGGATCGTTACCGATGAAACAGAAAAAGCCATTGCCGATGATAGGCAGGAAGGCTAGAAGGTTGTTGCCGATGCCAAAGATGTGCCGATGAGGAGATGACTTCATCATGACGGAAGCAGACAGAGGATCGGCAACACGAAGCTTATGATTTTTCGTATTGTAGTTTAAGTCCAACTCCTATACAAGTTTTATTTCTTTTCAAGAAATAGAGTTCGTATAAGGAATTAGTTTATTTCTTCTATAGTTGAGCTTTACATATTAAATTAGGACTCTTTTGATTAGCAGAGTATAAATATATGCCGAAGGGCATTGTAATGGATATCCAAGCATCAATAAACCAATCTACTTTTTATTTACCTTTACCAGTACTTTATTTTTCGGCGACTTCGCCAAGTACCTTTTCTTTTTCAACGAGTTCTTTCAAGAATCAACGGGCTGCATCAACTTGATCTCTGGCGACCTTGCAGGTTCCGCGTCTACCGAGCACGATTCAGGCTTTGACGTCTGGGCGTATCGCTGTCGTCTCATCTAATCTGTTCAATAGTTATCGAATACCTTCCGAGCTTTGACGTCCGGGCGTATCACTGTCGTCTCGTTCAGATCTTATTCAAATTTATCAACCTTGTCGATTAACAGGTAAAATCGACTGGCACGCTTTGGATATCGATTATGGGTATTAGCCCGGTGTGTTTGCAGATATAATTTTGCATCAACACATCTTTTGGCACGCTCGGTGGGACCAAGTCAACAGATCTATCATGAAGAATCCTACTGATATCAATCCAGAGAACATCATCGAGATATCAGAGTCAGATCTCAAGGAGGATCAGAAGCTAGCCATGGAAAAAGCTATGGAGGATTACAGGCAGCTCTACTTGAAGTCTTTCAGCATGTATAGAGGTAGAGAAGTCATCCAGAAGCAAGATCTGTCGTTGCCTCTGTAGGTAACCTTTGACTCCAACCCTGGTAAATTACAGGAGATGATTAATTCTGTATTAAATCAAGCTTTGATCAACCACTCCACCATGCTATCCAATACTGTCTACAATGCTGTTGTGCAAATGTTAAGAGACGGACAAGCACTAGGGTATGTCGGGCCGGCATATCGTTAGCCGGGATCGGCATCTATCAGTACTCCATCGGCAACTCCAGCCGTTGAGAGTATGGAAGCGCCTACTCCTCCAGCTATATCAGGACCATCCATCATTGAAGCCACGTCGATAGGATCAGATCTAACATCTCAGGAGAGGCCTAGTACTCAGTTGAGCATAGATCTATCGGCATCGGCAATATCAGGTCCTTCAGGTCAACACAGTCAAACTGCTGCTAATTGGTGGGGATACGGTATGCCTCCAGGTCCATCTACTACCAACTCTGGATTGCCTCAAGTGCGTGATGCAGTAGCGAAGGGTCCAATGACATCAGCTACTCCAATTCGGCCGATGGCTCAAGTGCCGCATTATTCTACCGCACCTCCTGCTATATAGCCATTGTCAATGGGATTCTACGCGTCTCCGCAACAAATATCTTATGCGAATCCATTGACTAATCCTCCACCAGTTTAACAGAAAGTTTCCACTATAGGACAGCCCGTAGCGCCATTCATATCTCAATCTGGGTTATCTGCAATTCAGGGCAATTATGCTGGCTATCATCCACCTATACAAGAGCATCAATTGTCTGCAAGCTGTTAGCCATCGGCAAGTCAGGTGCCGATGAATTATAATCTCAATTGGTCAGGGCAAGTGCCAGTTCAGCAATCTGCTATTCAACCAAGTTACCAGGCAATGGGGACTCAGCAGTATAGTCCACAGGCAACTTTCCAGGAACAAGCATCGGCAAAACAGCCGATGAACTTTACTCCACAGATTGGTGCCATGAATATACCAATCCCTCCAAGCCAAGTGCCACAGGGGTATGTAGAAACATATCAGCAAACACCTCCAATGGAGATTCAGCCAGTGCATCGGCAAGATCAGGATGCACTCTTAACCGATAAGATCGCAGAAGTGATGAAAGGGCAATTTGGGATTCAGCCCAAAATTAATACTTACTCTTATCGGACTCCGTATCCTTCAGCGTATGATTCAATTCCTTTCCTGAATTGGTACAAAGTGCCAGATTTCACTAAGTTTTCTGGGCAAAATGATACATCAATGATGGAGCACATCAACCGATTCATCATCCAGTGTGGGGAAGCAGCGAACAGGGATGAGCTGAGGATCCGTTTATTCTCGTCCTCGTTGTCTAGATCGGCATTCGCGTGGTTCATCTCGTTACCACCAAACTCCATTCTTACTTAGGCCAATCTAGAAAGACAATTCCATAAATACTTCTTTACTGGTGTCCATGAGAAGAAGCTTACCGATTTGATGAAATTGAGACAGCGAAGCGACGAATCGGTAGAAGGTTTTGTGCAAAGGGTACGAGACATGAAGAACAGGTGCTACAGTCTAGTACTTGATGACCGCCAGTTAGCTGGTTTGGCTTTTCAGGGTTTGTTGCCGCATCTCAGGGACAAATACGGTTCTCAGGAGTTTAAAAGCTTAAGCCATATTGTGCAGAGGATCTCTGATCAAATTGCTCAAGCTCCAGAACATAGGAGCTGGAACAAGAAGGTGTCCTTTGTAGAAGAGGCAGAGGAATCAGACTCAGACAAAAAACCAACCATCGGCCTGGCTGAGTGGGTGAAGGGTAAAAAATCTTTATCTTGTCCTTTTGGTCAGAAAGAGCCAGAAAAATTCACGTTTGACGTCACAAAGGCCGATAAAATATTTGATCTGCTACTTCAAGAAGCCAAATCAAGCTGTCACCCAATCATGTTATTCCATCGGCAGAAGAGCTGAAGAAGATGAGGTACTGCAAGTTTCATAATGCAACCTCACACAGTACCAATGACTGCAAGGTTTTCAGACAGCAGTTGCAATTGGCAATTGAATCTGGGAGGATCAAGTTTGACAACTCTAAAGCTTAGAGGCTGATGAAGATTGATCAACATCTTTTCCTAGCAAACATAGTGGAGGCCGTAAACAAGACCAAAGTGTTGACATCGGCAAGCGCTAAGAGGAGAGCATCGGTGGATCCTAGAAATCAAGTAACTGCCGATGACTTAAAGGGGAAAGAGATAGTTGAAGGAAACAGTAGTTCCAGAAGACCTCCTAGACCTGCTCCATACAGAATTGTAGGTGACTGCTATCGACATCGGCAAGAAGAGTTTCGTCAGGAAGCATGGCATTGGCACGAAGGTCATTGGAGATGCCCGTTCTTCATCTACTACTGGGAAGAAGGCATTAAATTGCCTACTGTTGACAACTGCCCCGAGTGCAATGGTTATGATCGAGCCGATCGGGCAGAAAGAAGACCGCACTATGGTGATCGGAGCAGATACATCGGTAAGCCGATCAGAGAGAGGGCATCGGTACATGATCGGCTGGGGGGCAGGACCAGTGTACATGAAAGGCTGGGCAAGCGTGACGACTGTTTACCGATGAATCAAGAGGAGCTCGAGGAGATGGCCACTGCGAGAGTTCCTGATGAGGTGATTCTTTGCGAAGACTCCAATATAAACTGTCCAGGTTCAAGTACAAAACTGTATCAGCCCGTCTGGAAGACGAAGCTTCCTCAATGGTGTCCTAAAGGTCTAATGAAGACTTAGAAGAGGAATTTGCAGTGCGAAGAGGAAAATTCCTGTGGAGCAAAAACTCAAATATGATAGCCGAAGCGCAAAAAATGAAGGCCCATCGGCAGATATCAACATGGTTTTCGTATTGCCGATGAAATTTCGAACACTGGCTTATAAAGAAAATGAATAAAGTACTTGTTCAAAAAGGGTGTATCAGCGCTACGTTAATGTGAAAGTTTTTGCCGATGCATCACATTGCCAATGAAAAACGAGGTTTACAAGTTCAACAATGAACGGATAGTTGATATCGCACGTAGGCGAATTTGGTCAGCTTCCTCTAGTGTCTTTGCGTCTTCATCGGCATTGCCTTCAACTGGCTTGATCTTTTTCTTAAGCGCCAGCGTCTTGAGGACTTGGTTGTCCCTTTCTTGCTGAAGAGTCTTGATAGCTTCGGGCATTTGGGCCTTCTCCTAATTTGCTGCGTCCAAGGCTCCTTCAATCTGTCTTAGCTCCACTAGCAGGGCTTCTCTTCTTGCCGATAGTTGAGCAATCTTGTCTTCCAGATCTGCATGGGATGCTTCTAGTTTACCAATATCTTTGTGTTTCTCATTGGCAAATTGCTTGTGCTTCATCATGTCCTCCTGGAGTTTTGCCTGAGTGGCCCTATCGGCAATCTGCTGTGCAGCCCTCTGATACTGCAACTGCCGACTCTCTAGATGTGCAGCTTCGAAAAGTGCCTCCTCAACACCGGCAGGAATATGACCTCGAATTCCTTTAAAAGTTGCTCTTGCGGAATCAGAATCCTGGATCAGTAAAGAGGTCTCCTGTTGCAGTAAGGATAGTAGCGTCTCCAGCTTTGACTTAGTTTTAGACGATAGAACTCCAAGGGATGGAGCAGAGCTTTCTTCAGAATCTTCATCGTCAGGAATAATCCCACTGATAGAAAAGGAGAACAGACTGTCGGGGGAATCTTGCTCCTAAAAAGAAAAAGTGATGTCAGCAGAAGAACCTATGTGTTAAAAGGTTAGCTAAGGGAGTCAACTTACTTGTTTCAAGGCAATCTCTCACCTTTGGCTTGAAGAAGCAACCTTAGGTACAGTTGCCGATGGCATTTCCTGTGTTGATACCTCAATTGGTTGCTGCTACGATACTGGTGCCGATGAAGATCCTTGTACGGGTACAATTGCCGATGGAAGAGCAGTTGCCGATGGAGAAGTCTGCGCAGGTACGTCAGGCGATATCGGGCGAGGCGGGGACGCCGATGGTGAAATTGGAGATGGTGTAAGTCTTGCCCGCTTTGATTGTGATTCTTCGCCCGATGAAGCCTTACGCTTGTGCTATAAAATATCAGCATCGGATGGCTGGGGGCATCGGTAATGGATGGCTGAGGAATCAGTACACTTGGGACGGTTGCCGATGCAATTACTTGGTGCTGCAAGAGACAGATGAGTAAAAGTGTCGATCCAATAATCAAGGTTTAAATAAAGAATACCTCTGGAGAATCATCAAGGATGACGAGGTGTGGCGATGAAGGTGCTACAGGTGGAGACGAAGGGCGAGTTACCGATGAAGATTCCAGTGGTGTAGAACTCGCGCCCTGAATGTAAAATCGGTAAATCACAGCAATCGGCATCTGCAAAAGAAAGTGAGGTGATTACCTGAGATGTCTGTGCCGAGGATGCGATTGATTTGGTGCTCTTCTTGGAACGACCATGGCCCATCAAAGTGCCTAGCGAAGGAGCTTTATAGCCAATGATGGATACTGGGGAGATAGGCTGCAGCCGTATGACCTTGCCGCTCTTACTTAGTGTTGGAACTAGGTCATCGACCTATTAAAAAGGGGTTAGTTGTCGATGAATTAAAGGGGAGTTGAAAGAAGTGCAGAGGGTTAGACTTACCGCATCGACAGGGATGGCGTGATCGGGATCAATGAGATTCTAGTAAACATGAGGAGATGCAAAAAATAGCTGCTCTTTCCATTCTTGCCACCATAATTTGAAGGACTCGGTGACGAAGGAAGCCGGTACCCAATCAGCTAGATCAACATTGGAGGTATTGGCATCGGGAAGGAGAGTAACAATCTTGTGCCAATCCACACAGTTCGCAATAGTCTCTCTCGGTTTAATCACATCGGCAAAGCAGAGGTTGATGGGCAGTTGTCCAAAGGCTAGTTGTCTTGCTGCTATCGATGGATAATAGAACTCGTATGTGGGGTTAATATTCTTTCCGCTTCCAAATATGTTGACCGAGATGGCGCGAGGGGTGATTATTGCACTAAGAATGTCAGCATCTTTGTTCAAAGCCTCATCGGTAAGGTTAAAGGAAAGAGGGAATCTTGCTTCTTCATCAACATACGGGACCCAGGCCCGAAGCTCAGAAGGGATGCCGATGTAGAATCTGTGGAAGAGATTGCCGATCTAGACTCTGTTTGCCTCCACCCCTGGTAATACTGCCAGTGCTTCTCCAAAGTTGATGGGGGGCATGTTGCCAATTCGTCGTCCCTGAGTTGGTAGTCTTCAGGAAGATTTCGAGGGAATCACTGGGCAAACAGGTCAATGTGGAAATACTTGTGCATATGGGCATTCAGCCACATATTGATAAACTACCAAGGGCCTCCCAGATTGCCGATGGATTTGCCTTGCAGCAGCCTTTGTGACACTTGGTGAAGGAGATGGTAAGCTGAGCTAAGGAGATATCGGCCCAGCGGGAGTCTGACGCCGCTAGCCAACATCTCTGCTGCAGGAAGGTGCATGTTGGTCGGTCCAACTGTTCTGCCATAGAAGATAAATTTCTCAAGCCACATGTTCAAAAAAGCTGAATGCTCCCTGTGACTGACTGAACCGGATTTCTTATACTCGCTGATATAACCGGTCCAGCCGCCAATGTTCCTAGTAGTCAGCCGATGCTCAGGTTTTCTCTGGAACAGTGCGTTGTCATCGGCAGATGAGATGTCCAAGCCAGTGAGCATATACACATCGGCAAGGGTTGGAGAAGCTGGTCCATGTTTGAAGATGAAGGCATTCAAAGTATCAGACCAGAAATAGGAGGCGGCGATTAACAGTGACTCATTCCTCTCCATATCGGCAATAGATAGTCTGATGCACTATTCTAATTTGCGTTCCGCCCAATACAGCTCCATTGGCCTAGCGACCCTCAAATACCAGTCTTTCAATCCCTTAGTGGTTTTCGGCCAGGATCGAAAGGTATCAGTCCAGAATCCCAAATCAAAATTCTGAGCTCTAAAGGGGATTCGATTGGTTTCTGCGTTGATGATGTCGATTGGGTCTGGATTTCCCATTGGGCCTAGGCAGACAAATTGATTTTGATGTGTTGGATAAGAAGATTATTGCAAAGATCCTGAGATTAAAGATTAAAATAAAGAGGAGTCATGAACTGCGCAGAAAAGGAGAAAAGAAATGTCGAAGGACGGGTAAAGAAGAAGATTAACCTTGGGGACGCCGAAGCGGATAGCCATGGCCACAACGAAGATGGAGAAAACGAAGAATGCTAATGAAGGTTAGGAATCGCCGTCAAGAGTGGCGCTGATCAAGTTCATCGAAGGATCGCCTGTTGATGTCACCGCTGGAGAGAGAAAAGCTAGGGTTTGAATCGTAGATGAAAAATGGGCCGCGGCGGAGGAGGCATTATATGGGCCTGTTGGTACAGGATTTCCACTACCACGTGTGCAACTCTCGAGGAGAAGTTCAAGCGGTTTGGGTAATCATGACCTAGAGGAAATTTTGGTGCATAAGGTATTTTATACTCCGAAATTGGGGGCATGTGTTGACACCGTTTTTTGGCACGTGTCAATAGGGATCGGGAGACTAAACTAAATCGGCAAGAGGGTGATTGTTCTTCAGCATTGCTTCTGAGTTGCCGATGGTTGGTTGCCGATGAAGGACATGTTGATCTAGATTATTGCCGATGGTGCTGAAAAGCTGATAGAGGATCGTTACCGATGAAACAGAAAAAGCCATTGCCGATGATAGGCAGGAAGGCTAGAAGGTTGTTGCCGATGCCAGAGATGTGCCGATGAGGAGATGACTTCATCGTGACGGAAGTGGACAGAGGATAGGCAACACGAAGCTTATGATTTTTCGTATTGTAGTTTAAGTCCAACTCCTATACAAGTTTTATTTCTTTTTCAAGAAATAGAGTTCGTATAAGGAATTAGTTTATTTCTACTATAGTTGAGCTTTACGTATTAAATTAGGACTCTTTTGATTAGCAGAGTATAAATATATGCCAAAGGGCATTGTAATGGATATCCAAGCATCAATAAACCAATCTACTTTTTATTTACCTTTACCAGTACTTTATTTTTTGGTGACTTCGCCAAGTACCTTTTCTTTTTCAACGAATTCTTTCAAGAATCGACGGGCTGCATCAACTTGATCTCCGGCGACCTTGCAGGTTCCGCGTCTACCGAGCACGATTCAGGCTTTGACGTCCGGGTGTATCGCTGTCGTCTCGTCTGATCTGTTCAACAGTTATCGAATACCTTCTGAGCTTTGACGTCCGGGCATATCGCTGTCGTCTCATTCAGATCTTATTCAAATTTATCATCCTTGTCGATTAACAGGTCAAATCGACTAGCACGCTTCGGATATCGATTGTGGGTATTAGCCCGGTGTGTTTGCAGATATAATTTTGCATCAACAACTACACTAGATAAACTTGGGTGTTCTTTCTCTATGACAAGAGTGAAGTGTATGATATATTCAAATCATTTGTCAAGAGAGTTCAAAATGAGTTTAAGACCACCATCAAGAAGATTAGAAGTGATAATGGGAGTGAATTCAAGAACACTAAGACTAAAGAGTTGTGTGATGAGCTTGGAATTAGACATCAATTCTCACTAACCTACACTCCCTAATTAAATGGTGTAGTTGAAAGAAAAAATAGAACCTTGATTGACATGGCAAGAACAATACTTTGTGAATACAATGTTAGCCAAAGGTTTTGGTGTGATGCAATCAACACAGCTTGCTACTCTAGCAACCGACTCTATTGTCATGGAAAGTATGAGAAGACACCTTTTGATCTATTGAATGGAAGAAAACCCAACATTGCATACTTTAGAGTGTTTGGATGCAAATGCTACACTCTCAAGAAAGGCACAAGACTTGGCAAGTTTGATAAGAAATATGACGAAGTGTTTCTACTTAGATATTCCACCACTAGCAAGGCATATAAAGTTTGGAATTTAGCAAATGGCATCTTGGAAGAAGTTCATGATGTTGAATTTGATGAAACCCAAGGATCTCAAAGTGAAGCTCAAAATCATGATGATGTGGGTGGAGATCAATTGAACAATGCAATGAGAAACATGGACATTGGTGACATTCAGCCAAGACAAGTTGATGATGATGATGTTGTTCACATGATTAGTCAAGAAGTTGAAATTGATACAAATCAAGCAAGTACTAGTGGCACTCAAGGTGAAGCTCAAGATCAAGGACAAGCTAGCTCAAGCAATCAACTTCAAGTACTTCAACCATCCAATAGTGCAAGAGATCATCCTCTAGATCATATCATTGGTGACATTCAAAGTGGAGTGCAAACTAGATCAAGGGTGGCTACTATTTGTGAGCACTACTCATTTGTATTATTTCTAGAGCCAACCAAGATACAAGAAGCTTTAAAGGATGCCAATTGGGTAAATGCCATGCATGAAGAGCTAAACAACTTCACAAGAAACAAGGTTTGGGAGCTTGTTGAGAGGCCTAAGAAATATAATGTGATTGGCACCAAGTGGGTCTTCAAGAACAAGCAAGATCAAGATGGCTTAGTTGTGAGAAACAAAGCAAGATTAGTAGCACAAGGATATACTCAAGTTGAGGGTCTTAACTTTGCAGAAACCTATGCACTGGTAGCAAGATTGAAGGCAATTAGAATTTTATTAGCCTATGCTTGTGCCCACAACATCAAGCTATATCAAATGGATGTGAAGAGTGCATTTCTCAATGGGTACATCAATGAGTTGGTCTATGTTGAGCAACCTCCCGATTTTGAAGATATCGAGAAGCTCAATCACGTGTACAAGCTCAAGAAGGCATTGTATGGCTTGAAGCAAGCACCTAGAGCTTGGTATGAGAGGTTGAGAGATTATCTCCTATCTAAAGGGTTCAAGATGGGAAAGGTTGACACCACTCTTTTCACCAAGAGGACTGGAGATGATTTGTTCATATTGCAAATCTTTGTTGATGACATCATATTTGTCTCAACCAATCAAGATTTTTGCAAGGAGTTTGGTGAGATGATGGTAAATGAGTTTGAGATGTCAATGCTTGGGGAGCTTAGTTACTTCCTTGGACTTCAAATCAAGCAAATAAAGAATGGTACATTCATTAGTCAAGGCAAGTACATCAAGGATATGATCAAGAAATTTGGATTGCAAGATGCCAAACCAATTAGCACACCTATGGGCACTAATGGTGGATTGGATCTTGATGATTGTGGCAACATGGTTGATCAAAATCTCTATCGATCAATGATTGGAAGTTTGCTCTATGTCACCGCTTCTAGGCCCGATGTGATATTTAGTATGCACATGTGTGCAAGATATCAAGCCTCACCTAGAGAAAGTCACTTGACGGTGGTTAAAAGAATATTGAGGTATCACAAGGGCACACAAGATGTTGGCTTATGGTATCCTAAGGGGTCTAGCTTTGGAATGATTGGATATTCAGACTCTGATCTATGCCAGTTGCAAGATTGATAGAAAAAGCACTAGTGGCACATGAAAATTGTTAGAAAGGTCTCTAGTTTCATGGTCTTCAAAGAAGCAAAATAGTGTTGCACTTTCCACCGCCGAAGCCGAATACATTAGTGTGGGGAATTGTTGTGCACAACTACTTTGGATGAAAGCCACCTTGAATGACTTTGGAATCAAGTTCAAGAAAGTGCCTTTGTTTTGTGATAATGAAAGTGCTATCAAGATGATCAACAATCTGGTCCAACATTCAAGAACAAAGTACATTGATGTAAGGCACCACTTCATAAGAGATCATCAACAAAAGGGTGATATAAGCATTGAAAGCATTGGCACCGAAGATCAACTAGCTGACATTTTTACCAAGCCACTTGATGAGAAGAGGTTTTGCAAATTGAGAAATGAATTGAACATACTTGACTTCTCAAATATGAGTTGATGCTTTCACTTCTCAAATATGAGTTGATGCACCCCCACATATATGACATGCCTCTTCTTCGACAAAGCAAGGTAAAGTTGTATGGAATGACATTCATACTTGACTATGACTTGTTTAGATCATATAGACATATGTGCATTTCTAGGATCATTCATGAAAATCAAATGATTTTGATGTATTTATGGTACCAGTATTGCTTTGATGCTTGATATGTGCTAGTGGTAGCACATGACATGTTTATGGGCTTGTAATCCTAGTGTTGAATCTAGAAAATGAGCTCAAGATGTGTAATTCAACATGATCAAGATAACCCTTATATTTCATCAGGTGTGAAGAAGCTTGCCCTTGGTTCAAACTGAATTACATATTCTAGGCAAGTGATCTAAATTTGACCATATTTGGTCAACTCTATAGGTTGATTGACTTAATTCTCTATACTATGTGCTCCTTTATTGGTCATTGTTGACAAAGGTGGAGAAGTAAGTCATAAAGCTATGATATGGCAATGGAAGGGGATCAATTAAAATTTGAGCATACAAATAGGGGAAGCAAGCTCGTAGACTATTTGTTGCATTTGTATGTGCATTAACATGGTGAAATGTTGCATTGCAAGATTTAAATTCAATATTCATGCTTGCATGGTGTATGCTAGTATAGGACTTGAATGATGAAATGAAGTACTAGCATGCATAGGTGGTAACTAGACATAGTGTTTATCATGATATTCAAGATATCATGCTTGTAATGTTGATCTCACAAGGTATCTTGAGTTTTGATGCATGTCTAGCTACAATGATGCTAAGGATGGTTTATTATCGTACTCCATTGGTATCATGCTTCAAAGGTCCATCCTATAAACCTTAGCATCATTTTGGTAGAAATAACTCTTCCAGAATTCTAATCCATACATATGTGATGAATTTAACCAAACACAAGATAGCACATATGTAGGGGGAGCTATTCTACCAAAACCAAAATTGAAATGGTTGTCCAATTTTTGCTTCATGAACTAAATGCATTAGAGAAGCAATTCAATTTCATCAATTGAATTTAATTTCCATATCTTTGTGAAGGTTGTCATCAATTACCAAAAAGGGGGAGATTGAAAGCTCTTGTTTGGTTTTGAATAATTGATGACACACCATGTTGCTAATGATTTCACTAAGTGTATGTAGAATATATTAGCAACACATGATGAGGGAGCTAGGTGGCATGGACATGACCATGTGATCATGGTGATGGACATGGTGAACTTGGTTTATGATCGAGCTCCGAGGAATCGAGACGAGCCCATGGAGATCAAGGCGAAGGTTAAAAAGTACTATGGTTTCTCATGGATCTCAAGAGAGGTCTCTAGGTTAAAAAGTTGACCTATGGTTTCTCATGGATCACAAGAGAGGTCTCTAGGTTAAAAAGTACAGAATCATCGTCGGCTTGGAGCAGTATTTGTACTATCCACGTCCTTTACTAATATTGGATGATGGGAGGATAGTCATCTTCGAAATGGAATGGAGGCTGTTACAATGCTATGATCCAAGAATCGGAAATTTAGCAGATATGTTGGATATCACGGCCATGGGACTCGGAGAATCTCAAAGCACTAGGGGCCGTTTGGATCACAATATTTTTATAGGAATTTCAAAGGAAATCAAAACATAGGAAAGGGAAGCAACAATGCCGTTTGGAACACAAGAAAACACCCCTCCCTTTCCTCTGGAATACTGTAGCCCCTTCACGTTTTCACAGGAATGAAAACATCCACTCCGTGCTCTGGTTTTCTTCTCGTCGCAGAAGTCCGAGGCAGCATGCTGCTATTAAGGCGCTAACACAGTTGGGGACAAATGATTAGCCAAGCCGTATGACCATGCAATGCTAGCTTTTGCTCTCGATGATGTATGCAGCCATACTACTCCAAGCTATATATAGCTCATGGACAGCAGGTCCTGCCCTAAGAATAGAATCAAATTCATGTGTTACAAACATGTAAATTCCAAACATCATTATGTGCTAAGTGCCTTTGATCAATCATATGCTTTGAATTCCTGTGTTACAATTTCCTATGTTCCAAACACCCCTTCCAATTTTTTTCCTACGGTTTTCCTTTCCTCTGTTTTTCCACTTTGCGTACCTTCCTTTGCTACATTTTTTCTCATTCCTGTATTTTTCATTCCTTCGTTCCAAACAGGCCCTTAGTGTTTATACAGGGAGCCTGTTGATCTAGAATCTTGCTTCTACCGATGAGTTTGGTATGTTGTTTGTTTTATCTAGCATTCAAAACTTTATGACGTAGCATTGTGACGAATGCTCTAGTGAAAACTCACATTTACTTTAAATCTCTTACATTATTCTGTCATTGATTATGCTATGTTCTTTGCTGTGCCTGTGAGACATTGATATATTTTATAAACAGCAAATTGAAATATATGGGTGGCACTTGAACTTTTTAGGACCGTTGTCTGGATCCATAAACTTTGAATTTTTAGGTTGAAATGTGTCATCAAGGTCCAAAGAACCCAAATAGAAAAATACCCTACTGTTTTTGGTATGGTGTGCCAGCATTGAGAATTTTTTAATTGATGAGCTAGAAATATAAATATTCTGATTTCTTC
Organism: Bothriochloa decipiens; assembly: GCA_023333625.1. Taxonomy (NCBI): domain Eukaryota; kingdom Viridiplantae; phylum Streptophyta; class Magnoliopsida; order Poales; family Poaceae; genus Bothriochloa; species Bothriochloa decipiens. The sequence continues at coordinate 7,809,355 of CM041633.1, forward strand.
CTGACTTTGAGTTGGTTAGTAAGAAATGCTCATGAAGGAGCACCACATCATTGACCAAAGTGAAATTTTTTGTGCTTTACACCTAGATAACATATTTAACAATAGGTCTGGATAATGAGCCAGCTTGGCTCCTTATGGCTTGTTATGATAACGAGATGGCTTGGCTAGGCTTAGCTAGTTTAGCTTGTGAGACAACTCCTTATCGCTTGTCTGCAGGAGCCCAATTACTCTGTTCCAGATCCTGTAACTTTACAGCTGACTTTAGCTTCATGTGAACCGTTCGTGAGATCCAACACCTACAAATCAGTCTTCCCTCTCATCTCCTTGGACATCTCACCTCTCAAGCTCTGGTGGCAGTACTGGAAACTGAGCGTGACAGCAGCTAGCTGCTACATAGTTCAAGTAAAGCTCTGAAGGTCATCAGCAACCCGTATTGCTATTAGATCCCACGTCATGATAGGAACTGATGATTCTTCTGACTTTATTTGGGAAAGAACAACACTGTATTCCGTTTCAATATATGTTCTACCAGCTCACTAGAAAGTGTTTGGTGTTTGTGAAAGTTTGTTAGATGCTCCATAAACCAGAATAAGTGTCTGGTGTTTTTCATGCCAAATTTCCAGTTATACTATGGCATGAATGTTCTACTAGTAGTTTGTTGAAGAAATGCATCGTGCTACTAACTACTAGCTCTTATAGCACATTGATTTCCTTGATCTCGTTTGACTTTCAGTTGAGCCTCCTTCAGCATGATCCTTTTTTCTCACAACATTGTCCAGCTTTTTGCTACATATACATGTAATCCACTTCTGAGTTCTAATTTGCTTGAGTTCTAATTTGCTAGCTTCCTTTTATTCTTGGCAGCAGCTTTACTCAAAATACACAGTGATGGACAACTGATCAGACATGAGTAGTATACTCAGCTATTCTTAGTTATCATTGCGCATGATGGACAGCTGATAAGACATGAACTCCATATTGCTCATGCTGGGGTTCATACTCGTCTCCAGGTCAGTGCTTGTCTGTTTCTCAAGCATGTAGTTTCGTGGTGAAGAAGGTAATTCAAAAAGTGTTGTTGGCACTTCCTCTTTCCCTCTAAAATTGGAGGCATGAAAAATCCTGTTGGCATGGATAAATATTAATAATTTGTTCTGGTAATATGATTGATTACAATCTCATCGTGAAGCAAAGTTTCCTGTCATGTTTGATCTAGTAATTTTTAGGGGTTCTATAGCCATTGCCACTGCTATTTGGTACTACTAGAATAGAATGATTGCATTCATTGATTGGGGGTGAACCCTATGGGTACATATATATAGGAATATGGTGCCTAACCCCAACCCTAATGGGCCTTGCCCTACATGGGCTGACCTGGGCCTGGTGGCGCACACACACATACACTCTAACATCCCCCCACAGTCACAACGGGGGCGAACACACAATGAGATTGAAAAACTAGAGAGCAAAGCCGAAGCGATGACATCCCCCCGCAGTCGCATCTGTGTCGCGGTCGGTGTGGCTGGAGCGAAGTGGAGGATAGCCCTTGTTGCCGAAGTAGTCGAGGTCGAGGTTGTCGTGGTCGTAGCCGAGGTAGAAGGTGCCGAGTCAAGGTACCAGCGAAGGCGGTCGAGAACGAAGCCACAGCTCTGTGTTGTCATGGTCGCGGGACAATGAGCCGAGCTATGCGGCGCAGACAGCAGCCAGGCCATGGCAACCCACCCGGATACCTCGGAGGCCGCACTCAGAGCAGGGACGGCGGAGAAGTCGAGGCCCGCGCTCAGATTAGGGGTGGCAGAGAGGGAGAAGAAGTGGGATGGCGGCTTTCCTGCCCGCCCTCGTAGAAGTCCCGCGCTCAGAGTAGGGGTGGCGGGGAGGGGGACGTTGTCCGCGGGTAGACGACGATGGGTGCAAACTTGGACCGAGAGCTTGCTTGACGACGACCGGCGGTGAGAGGCACCACCGTCGGAAAAGACGGCAGCACTGGCGGTGAAGGCAGACCACGAGCATCGCCGCTGTAGCTGGAAGGGCGCAGCAACAACCTCATCCTCGAGGTTGTCGACGAAGGCGACCAACGGCGGGGCGACTCAATCCCGGTCTCGGACCAGGCAAAATAGAAAAACCAGCGGCAGCAGTACCTTGCAGGTACATCTCGGGAGGCACCCAGCAGAGGGCCGGTGAAGAAGGCCGCGGCCCGACATGGTGCGGCCCGAGCGACGCCTCCCCTCTGGCAGGCCGGGCGGAGGCCGATGGCGCGGAGGAAGAAGGCCGGCGAGGGAGGGCGTGAGAAGTGGCGGCGGAGGAGGGGCAGATCGAGGGCGCGTGCGCGGATCGAGCTCTGGGCTGCCCCAATCGGTAGTGGCAGCGCGGATCAAGGGCGGCGCGGCGGAGGAGACTGCAGATTGAGCGCGGCGCGTGCGGAACTTCCGCCCTGAGCGGAACTTCCGGCGCGGCCGAGACGACGCGGGTGGAGTCAAAGGTAGGGGCGGCCGGCGGGCGCAGGCACGGCCGGCGCGCGCGGTCAGCCCCATGCAGGCCCGTGAGCGTGGCGGATCCGGGACGGCGCTGAGGGGTGGAGGTAGGGCCGGCTGGCGGGCGCGGCCAGGTGCCGGCGGGCGCAGGCGCGACCGGCGCGAAGGGAGGCCACGAAGGACGTGACGGCGCCGACGATGAAGATAGGTGCGCTGCTGCTGCTGCTTATTGTCACGACGACGACGAGGCGGCGCCGCAATATGGACCGGTGCTGAACCAGGAGCGCTGCCCCCGGCGGAGAGGCGGCTCTCCCTGGGGGCGCGCTGTGTGGCTGGTGGCGGTGGCTGGGGAGGAAGGAAAAACCTAGCTCGATACCATGCTAGAATAGAATGATTGCATTCATTGATTTAGGGTGAACCCCCTGGTGCCTAACCCTAACCCTAATGGGCATATGGTGCCTAACCCTAACCCTAATGGGCCTTGCCCTACATGGGCTGACCTGGGCCCGGTGGCGCACACACACACATACACTCCAACAGGTACCTTGCCTTAACAATGATTAGGCTAGCCTGTGCATGCAAAGTAAGGGCATGTTTGCCTGTGCTCCGGCCCTGGCTCCGTCTCTGCGGCAGCTCCAGCAGCAATGGCTACTGTATGCAACGCGGGCAGCCTAGCTATGCAAATACCATCAAAATACAAATCGATCTGCATTGAAGCACCTTTCCTCTTTTTCCTGTTGGTAACGACGAATAAAAGGGGTACTGATGGTCTGATGGATCCTTGCCATTTTAAGGAAATCTGGGCCACAGGCTGATTGCTATATTGTCTCCACTATCAGCACCCCCAGCTTATTACATCAGCAAAAGCTACACTACTGCACTTAAAATTCACTGAATACCTGGGAGCAATCTGCTCTGCAGTCAGTTCTACAGAACAGATTGTCTACTGCTCTATTAAACAATGTGTGACTGCTCTAACCATCTTACCGACCAGTCTCAGGCAAGTAATATACAGTGGACAGATCTCTGATTACTGGTAGGACTGGTGTAAAAACATCACAAAGTACTAATAATATTTCAACATACAGATGGGCTGGGGTGTAGACACTTGGACTCTAAAATATTTCGACATACATAAGTTTTCAGAAGACAATTAACGATTAATATAAAAGCACAAAGGTGTGCTGCTTCGGTTATTTATTTCTCCTTAGTTGTCCCATGGTAACTCAAACACATATTTATTGCTAAGCTTTCAGATTCAATCTATGTTCACATAATAACAAAGAGACAAATTATCTAGCCATAACTGGAGATTTTAAAATAAAAATGAAATAGCAATTTCCATCATTTTCTATCACTTTTGTACATCCAAGTGTCATTTAAGGTTATGAAGCCCATCTAGAAAATCAACGTGTTGTGGACATTCTTATTGGCTAGTTCATACGATGCACATTTTCACTCCCACCACCAGTCTGAACTGTCAGAAAGTTAATTTCGATGATAGCTATCCCTTCTTCACATCCGACCACGAGCCTGTGTAATAATTTGTTGTTTGGAGGTCAGAAATGTCAAATTTGGGAAAAGTAATTACAACAAGATTAAATAGAGGGGGAAATCAGGTAAGAACAATTGAGTTGATCACTATATATGTTTTTTTAGAATTATATAACTAAGAATAGTTAATCATGGACCACTTAACAATTCTTCAATATGAAATATGCTTTTAGCACATACTATATTTTAGAATGATTCTTTTAGATTACCAGTAATAATTGACCAAAAGTACATATGTATCCTCATGTGAAAATTAATCTACCATGCTTTAGTCAATTAGTCTTTACTTGCATACCTGCAATATCATTGCAAGGAAGGAATGCCTAATTAGCATTTTGGTATCTAAAAAGTTCAAGAAGGCGCTAAGGTGTTTTCTAGGATTTGACCCATGGCCTGAGTCTAGGCGTTTCAATCGTTTTAATTTTTATACACATACATATATATTAACTTAAATTATCTTAAATAAAAGAAAAAAATAAGAAATATATGGACCTAAAGTTGAAAGAAAGGCCCATTAAAAAAGCCCAGCCACCTTATCCAGCCATCCTCCTCCCATCGCACGGGACATTTAAATATTTGCCATCCTTACGGATGACACCAAAATATGTGCCACTAGCATGTGGGCACATGAGTCACTAACTGCATCTAAGGATGGCAAATATTTAAATATGCCCCACTGCACAAACTCTGACTCCCTCCCCTGTTTGTCCGACGCCGCTCGCTCTCAATCCCTCACAGGATGTGCCCGCTCCTCCCACAAATGCCCCTGTCGGATATCGACAACTGCCATCCCTCGCAGATGGGCCCGCATCCCGCCTTCCTCCTGGCCTCTGCTCGTTGCCTGCCGCCTCCTTTCCTCCTGGCGGTGCCTATCCCTATCCTCCTCCTAACCCCATAGGCGAGGCGGCACCCCTCCACCTAGCGTTGAAGTGCGCCCAGGCGAGCACCTTTTTGAACTGTGGGTATCTAAGTTACGTCATTAGAAGGGAGAAAGTTATATCTTGTAATCTCCTTTGTGCCTATGAATACCATATCTCGAACCGGACTGTTCGTAAGGTGAACCATCTCCATAAGCCTGTATAATTAGGAGAGCATACCATCAATTATTATATCTAATTTTTTAAGAACACACATATATTGGAGGTGCCAGTTGTAAGGAAGAATAATTTAAAGCCTATGACTTGTCATGCCACCCGCCAAACCAAAGAAATATTTAATTTTTTTAAAACAGCCTTTGCCGACTGCCTATTCTGGCAGTCGACAAAGCTGGTGCCTGTGCAGCTCGGCTCCCAGCTTTGCCAGCTGCCTTGGTTGTTGGCAAAGCTGGAAAATATTTTTTTTCTTTTTTCCCTATTTTTCCATATATATCACAATAGTTAATTTATATATATATAACATAAATGCACACATATATAACACAAATCCACATATATATCACATGTCCAACATCCATAAGTCCAACATCCAAACATCCAACAAGTTCATAATTCGAACAAGTCAAAACATCCAATAAGTTCAACAAGTCCATAAGTCCAACATCCAACAAAGGCCCTCACTCGTACTGCGACCCGTCGTCCCTATGCTCATCATGGACTGAAGACTACACAGACCACGAGGACTAGCCTGGCGGGAGAGGCGCTGACACGTACTGGTGCCCCCACCCGGAGTACACATGCTAGGTTGGCAGAGGAGGGCAGCTTGCCCACGCGGAGGTCCCCTGCTCCGGAGGCCGAGGAAGACCGCCACCCGGAGGCCACAAGTGTGGCTGTAGGGAAACAACCGGCCACCCATGGCCTGGAGAAGGGAGATCTGGAGGAGTCGGGTTCGAACTCGCCGACAGTGCCTGCACAAAGAAGAAGCGATCTCATTAGTACCTACATGATGGCCGCACAAGCTAAAACAATGAACAAACATATATACTCACCAAAGTCCCCATAGGGCCAGGAGGAGGGGGTGGAGTGAACATCGAGGCGGGCAACGGAGGCATGACAGCACCAGAGATCTAAATGTTCTGAATATAGCTGGCAAAGTCCTACCTCCAGCGCACCATCTCCTGCTGATGGGCCTCCTCTCCGGCCGCTATCTCCTGCCGATGGGCCTCCTCTCGGGCCGCCATCTCCCACCGATAGGACTCCTGCGAGGCCTCCGTCGCGGCCCGCAACTCGGCCAGCTCGGACTGCAATGTTACACCCTCGATGTTTAAACAATGCAAAAGGAAAGGTACATATGTAAAACCAATTAACAACGAATGAAACTAAAGTTACCTGAACCACCGCTAACGTGCTCGGCTGCCGAGGTCGTATGGGGACATCGGAGGAGGTCGTGCTGGCGGATTTACGAATCTGACAAAGGGTGGAATGGTAGCCGGTTCGATTGCACTGGGGCCAATCAAGTACTTGTTGTGTTGTTTCCCTCCACGCATCCTCATCATGATGTCTGTATCCAGGGGCTGCTTGGAAGGATCATAGTCCGGACCATGGCACTGGCGAGCCGCCTCGGTGTACTGGACCATCTCCTCGTAGGCGTTCGGGTTGGTGTACGCCTCGGGCCCATCCACCAAGCCAAAGACATTGTTCGGATCTGTCGCTTTGCCCTTGTGAGACAGGGCATAGCCCTCATACTCATTGATCACATGCCCCTCATGCGACTGGGACTGCAAGGAAAACACAAGGATGATTACATGTAATGAGATTGAATAAATAAATAAATAAATCGACAGAAGCTTACCCATGCATCCATGAACCCTCCGAGGGAGCGGCTCCCTTGGTGGTGTGTTGGCCCTTTCCTCGCCTTGGCACATTTACTTCTACGGTGACGCTCCTCGTACAACACCGGCCTTCTCCACTCATCCACAATGGCCTCCCAGCAGTCCTTATAGCTTTTGCACCATTCAGCAGGAAACAGCATGACATGGCAGAAGATGAATCAGAATTAATGTTTCCTACTTATTTTTCATGGAAGAAATCATAAGTAATGTTTCCTAAATACCTGGAGGTAGATCTCCTTGTCAATGTCGGTGTCGGGGTCATGGATCATCTTCCTGGCATCCGCCTTCAGCAGCTTCTCACGCTTCACATCGGCGTAGTAGGTGATGAGGACCTGGACGTGTGCCTCGTAGTACATGTCCTTGAGTCACCCCATGGCGACCTTGTCTTGCACCATCGACACCCGGTCCTCATACCCTGCCTCGCACATGAACCAGTCCTGCATACAGATATCATGTATCATTTCATTATTTGAAGAACGTCCAAGGAATGCGTATTGACAAAGCGATGCAATGAAGACTCACCCAGAACTCCGTCTTGATCTTGGTCGCAATGGGGACCTGGTGTGCGTCCCTGGCTTTGTAGAAGTCTGACCAATGCTAGGGCACCACCTTGGTCCCGTCATCGAGGGTGACAAGGCCAGGGTAGTACCGCTTAATCAGGAGGTCTAGGATGCCATTTGGACTGCGTGCATCACTCCCGCTCACAATCCTCCAGCCTCTACACAAGTCATTAAGAAGAATTGTTAGTCTAAAGTTTCAATGTTAAACATATCATATGAATAAGTCATAAAAACATAAATGGTACTTACGTGGGACCTTCAGGTCGAATCATAGGACGTTGCTCAAAGGCGATCGGTGCTTTAGGGAGGTGCATGATCCCACGCTGGTAGACCTTGCACGAACCTGAGGAAGCCATCTCCCCTGGTGTCGCCTCGCGCCCGTCCTCCTCGCCCCCACCCCAGTGCTGGTAGCCCCGTCCTCCTCGCCCTCGGCTCAAGTCTGGTCACGCCCGTCCGCCTCGTCCTGCATGGCATCCTGCACGTCGTCTGAGGCAAACAGTTGCCTCGTCACCGAGCGACATGAGCGAGGCTCCTCCAACAGCATCTCCTCCAACACCTCATCCTCGATGCCTGTGCCTGTCCATGCGTAGACCGACCTGGCCTTTCGTCACGGTCGTCTAGTTCCGCCCGGCATTTTGTCCTGTGCCTGCAATGACAAAGATAAAGATTAAACCAATTAGCATAAATAATCGATAAGTACTTGTAAAGAGAAACAAAATAATAATAAGAACAATATAGTATTTACATGAATTAGAATTTATCTCCACGAACGATAGTGGTTGGCTCCCAGTAATCGCTATAGTCATCATCACTATCAATATTGTCGAAATCTAAGTCCTCATCATTTCTACTGTCCTCACCACCTCTATTGTCCTGAACACCTCTATCGCGTTGAGCCCTCCATCGCTCAAGCATCATTATGTCCTTAGGATCTTGCACCACTTCACCCTCGTCCTCATCAACCTCGTTGTCTACTTCCATGCCCATCAGCGAATCAATGTCTATCGACAAACGCCCTTTTAGCCCCTCAGGTTGACAGAACTCTCCGCTATCTACCATAGGGTCAAAGTTGTAATCATCATCGTTTGGGACAGGCGCTTTACCGCGTGGCGATACAAAGTGCACAAGGTACCAACCCTTAAGCCTCTCGTCTTTTTGGCATGCCCATGGGAGATAATAAACTTGCATGTCCTGTTGAGCCACAATATAGACATCTTCTTCAGAATAGATGGCATCCTGTCAAATTTTGACTTGCCCAATGTCATATTGTCTTCTAACTTTATTAGGATTGAACCACTGGTTTAAGTTCTTTCATGCCCTCAAAGTGGAGCTCGTATATTTCTTCGACTATGCCATAATAGTGGAGATTATTGGTGCCAGGCGTACAGACTCCTGAGCACATGGTCTTTCGGGTGGGCCGACTCTCCTCGTAGCTTCTTGTGCGAAAGCGATAGCCATTCACATCATAAACGGTGAATGTTTCCACCCTAGATCTAAAGCCCTGTGCAACCTGTTTCAATTCATCACTCATTTCCCTATCCGTGCATGCCTGCAAGTTGAGGCCAGATAGATCGTTACATTAGTCACTCCAAGGAGCAAAGTAGAATCTCAAAGTTGAAAAGAGGTAAGTTGGATGGTACCTTTGTACGGATCCAGGAAATAAAATTTGGCTTGCTATTTTTGAGAAGATCGTCTTCTTCTTCGTCGGTAGGAGCCATATCCCCTTTCTAGAATTCATTAATATACTTCCTGAAAAAACAAGAGACAAGGGGGATCGGCACGATAGGTGGAAGATATTGACTGTGTATGTAACTAGCTCATTGAGAACTTACATTTGATAAGGAACCACTTCATCTAGGTTCAACAACACATAGAGCATGATAGTGCGAAACTCATGTTGTTGCAACGTCTTGCTGGTAGTTGTGCTTCCCCTTCCGAGTTGCCCTTTGAAAAGGCTCAGGGTCCATGAACTCCAGTCATCGTTGTAACGAGGGGGTGGGTTCACGCTAGGAAGGTTCTCAGTATAGTACGCCTTTGTGAAGTTGGAAACCTCCTCCACTCTGAATGCCTCTGCCACGAAAGCCTCAATTTTGGCTTTATTTCTACACTTTTTATGAAGAATCTTTAGACACCTCTCGATTGGATAGCACCAATGGGCTTTCACGGGACCCCCAGGTGTGCCTCACACGGTAGGTGCAAAATCAGATGCTGCATCGGCAGGAAAAAGCTGGGTGGAAAGATCATCTCCAACTTGTAGATCAACAGAGGTGCAGCACACTCCAGATCATGAACCACTTCCCAAGATAAATCTTGGGCACAAAGCTGGTAGAAGAAATAGCTCAACTCTGCTAGAACACGCCACACTGGCTCAGGAAGGTATCCACGGGTCATCGCAGGAAGGAGCCACTCAATCCATATGTGGAAGTCATGACTCTTCATCCCTAAGACATTCGTAGTCTTCAGGTTCACTCCCCTACTCAGATTTGCCGCATACCCATCAAGGAACATTAATGTCTTGATCCACTCAAGCACTTCCTTCCTATCGTCCCTTTTCCGGATGTAATCGGCCAGGCCCCTTTTCCACTTCTTGCCATCGACAGGGGTGTTCATCACGTACTTTGGTCTATCGTAGATCTCCTCCACGTCTAGTCGAGCCTTAACGTTGTCCTTTGACTTCTCCTTTATGTCCATGATTGTACCCCAGAGTGCCTCGGTGACATTCTTCTCTGTGTGCATTACATCAATTTTGCGTGGAAGAAGAAGGTCCTTGAAGTAGGCAAGCCTATGCATGCGAGATATATGGGTCCACATGTGTTCCTGACCATATCCTTTAAAACCACCATTGTCTGTATCAATTTTGAGAGCCTTTAACTGGGCAATGACCTGTTCACCGATCATAATCTCAAGAATGGGGTCGGTGACTTGAACATCTTTCGTGAAGTGTTTGATGTCTCGTTTGAACTCATGGTCGACATTTAGGAATTAAAGATGTTTTTCAAACAAAGAGAACTTGCCACCCTTCTTTAGCCAGGTGAACATCACAGATGCCTTGCATACTGGGCAAGGCAACTTCCCATGAACACACCACCCACTGAATATGTCATACGCCAGGAAGTCATGCATCGAATATTGGTACCACACATGCATTGTGAAGTTCCTCTTTGTAGCTCTGTCGTACGTCAGCACCCCTTTTCCCAAGCATGTTGCAATTCATCCCAAAGTGGCTGCATGAACACACCCATATTGTTGCCCGGGTGTTCAGGTATTATCAGCGACAAGAACACGTTCTTGGGCTCAAACATAACACCGGGGAGGGGGAGATTGAGGGGTATCATGAACACGGGCCAATAATTGTATGGGGCTGCCATCATTCCATATGGGTTGAACCCATCAGTTGCCAATGCTACATGTACATTCCGAGCGTCCTCTGCTTTGTTCCAATGCTGGGCATCGAACTACCTCCATGCATCACCATCCAATGGGTATACCATGTTGCCACTGTATCTTTTGCCATCCTTGTGCCATCTCATCTGTTTCGCGGACTCCTCTGTCATGTACAACCGTTGGAGCCTCGGTATGACAGGAAGGTACCGTAGGACCTTCTCGGGGACCTAGACTGTTTCTTCTTTCCATCACTACCCTCTACCTCCACATACCTAGAGACTTTGCACTTTGGATAGTGCGTTGCTTCCTTAAGGTCTTCCCCCTAAATAGGACGCACCCTTTAGGACAAGCATGGATTGACTCATACGGCATCTTAAGTGCACGAAGGAGCTTCTGTGACTCATACGTGTTCTTCGGCAGCATGTGAACCTTCGGAAGCATTTCCCCAAAAAGTGCCAACATGAGATCGAAGCCATCCCGACTCATGCTCAACTGCGACTTCAACGCTATTAGGCGTCTAATGCAATCCAGTTGTGACATTGTTGTATTCCCGTGAAGGGGCTTCTGTGCCGACTGCATCATTTCGTAGAACGCCTTTACGGTTTCCTCTGGATCCTCCTCCACCACACCTTCATTGCCACGTGCCTCGTTATAGTCTACCACCATGTCGGCCATCCCGGCATCTCCATCAAACTCCTCGAGGTGTGCTGTCACCTCCGCCTCTCTAATACGGCCGTCTTCACCATGGAAGATCCACGTCTTATAGTTTGCCACATGTCCATTCTTGTACAGATCTTTCCAAACATCATCCGTTACTTTTCTTTTTGAGTTCTTACAATCGCTGCAGGGACACCACATCTGAATCAACCCTTTAGCAACTGGGCCAAATGCTTGGTTCAGGAAATAAGTGGTCCCCCTAATCCATTCTTCACTCTTACTTGCAAAGCCCATGTACATCCAATCACAGTTAGGCATCCTCTATCATACACATGCGTAAGCGAGTAATAAAATGAGCAATTGCATCTACACGGTGTTCCTACCATCTAATAGGTGAAGGATAGGTCCTAATCCCACCCACAGATGCATAGATGGGTTAGGTTCCATGTTCTACTCCCATCCGAGTTAGAATTTCGGCATCACCTCCCCGCTGTTCTCCCGATACACATCCCCACAAGGAGAGTGTGTATCCAGAGAACAACGGGGAGGTGCTGCCAAAACTCCAACTCAGACGGGAGCAGAACATGAAAGCTAACTCATCTACACATCCACAGGTTGTCCAAAAACCGTGGACAATCCAAAACAGATACGGTCGCAGATATGCAGAGACCTGCATACCTCCGACCATATTTCTTTTGGACGGGAGACACCTAACTGGGTTACACGTCCTAAGTACGACAACGGTAAGGAAGAGAGGTGATTTATACCTAGGGTGGCGGTGGAGACAGGCTAGCGGTGCAGTCACCGAGCTACTCCGGGTCCCCTCTGACAAGACCTGCTCTGTAAAATAAGGAAAACAACATTATAAGTACAAAATTTTGGCAGAACCTCCCCTGTACGGGGAGGTTTCCAAAACCTACAAGAAAGAAGGTGGCTCGATGGCCGACAACACATATACAGCATGAAGGCCACACATCCACAAACTCGACACGAAGGCCGTCAACAACACATACGGCACGATGGCCGACAACCTGGGGCTTTACCTTCTTCTCCAGCGATGGGTAGGATCGATGGCATGGACGAACGTCGTCAAGGAACGGCTTTACCTTCTTCTTCTTCTTCCTCTTCTTCTTCCTCCTTCTACTCCTTATTCCCCCTTCTCCTTCCTCCCCCTCCTTCCTCCTTCTCCCCCTCCCTTCTCCCCCTCCTTCCCTCCTCTTCTCTTTCTTCCTCCTCTTCTCCCCTTCCCTTCCCTTCTCCCCCTCCTCCCCTTCCCTTCTCCCCTTCCCTTCCCTTCTCCCCCTCCTCCCCTTCCCTTCTTCCCCTCCTCCCCTCCTCTTCTCTCCTTCCTTTCCCTTCTCCCCCTCCTCCCCTCCTCTTCTCCCCTTCCCTTTCCTTCTCCTCCTTCGACGGTGGCGGGACTGGGCCGCGAGGCGGTGGTGCGGCGAGCGGTGGCGAGGCGGTGGGGCGGATGGTGGCGGTGGGGCGGACAGCGGCGGGGCGGTGAGGCAGACGGCGGCGGTGGAGGCGCGGCGGAGGTGGCGGCGGAGGTGCGGGGGCAGCGGAGGCGCGGCGGAGGCACGGTGGGGCGGTGGGGGGCAACGGTGGCGGCGCGGAGGGGCGCGGGGGCAGCGGCGGCGGCGGTGGGGGCCGGGGGTGGCGGCGCGGAGGGGCGCATGGGCGGCGGCGGAGCTGTGGGTCGGGGTGCGGAGGCAGCGCGGTGCGGGTCGGGGGCAGGGCGGTGGTGAGCGAGCGAGCGGCTAGGGTTGGGGAAAAATGGGCCGGCCGCATGGGCCTTTAACTTAACGGGCTTCGCCGACTGCCGCAGCTGGCAGTCGGCAAAGGCTTCAGTTGGCAAAGGACCTCTTTGCCGACTGCCCATCTTGGCAGTCGGCAAAGTTTTAATTTTTTTTATTTCGAATCCAAAATTTTTCTATATCCCAAGAATATTGTCAACAACACATACGGCACATGTTTCAAATATGTGCTTGTAAACAATATTATTGGGCTATAGAAAAATTTTGGATTCATAATTAAAAAAATTTAAAACTTTGCCGACTGCCAAGCTGGGCAGTTGGCAAAGAGGTCCTTTGCCGACTGCCTGATACGTGGTAGTCGGCAAAGAAGTTTCCTTTGCCGACTGCCAATGGCGGCAGTCGGCAAAAAGGCCGGCCCCGGGTCTAGCCCGGGCCACGTGTCACTTTGCCGACTACTGGTGCGGCAGTCGGCAAAGAAGCTATCTTTGCCGACTTTCAGCCGTCAAGGCAGTCGGCAAAGGTTACGGTGACTGACACCGTTTACGCCTGCCAAATTTTGCCGACTGCCCTGTCTTTGCCGACTGTTAGTCTCTATCCGGCAGTCGGCAAAGAATTCTTTGCCGACTGCTTTTCTTCGTCGACTGCCGAAAGTTTGGAAGTTGGCAAAGTAATTCTTTGCTGATTGCCCTGTGTTTGGCAGTCGGCGAAGTATGAAGCAGTTGGCAAAGCCGCTGTTTCCCGTAGTGAACACAAAAGCTGGTGTGGCAGTCTTGGTTCCTGTCTCAATTGTATGAAACTCTCTACTGAGACTAGCCTAAGTTAAGATAGCACAAATAAAGAAACATGGGTGGTCAACCTCACAATTATTGCTGCAGCCCATGCCATTCTTACTCAAAAATAATGTAGCCCAGAGCCAGCAGACTCTAGCCGACATCATGAGTATGTGCTCCTAGCCACGGCTTGCTTCCTAGTGTCAAAAGAGGAAGGGATGAGAGAAGAGAAGTGAGAATAAAGATGGTAAGACAAGCAGAATGATAGCTGCAGATACTGTGTTAAAGGGTGTTCATAGAAGTGAGAATTTAAAATTCAGAAAGAACAAGAAAGTATTTTCTTTGAAGGTAAACTAGAAGGGCCTGTCTTTTCTAAAAAAATAGGGGAAGTAACAAGACCTAGACCAAAGGAAATAAAACAAAAATAATAAAACTTAACGGTAGCGCACCTTGCACTACAAGGAGAAGCAGCAAAAGTAACAAACATCATAGGCCTATGACTAGCAAAGTCTCAGCAAGGTGCTCCTGTAGTGTACCAGGTCAGAGCTTCCTCCTCAATTTTTCCTAGCAGTGAGGGAAATGATAGGTGTTGTTTCTAGAAAATTTGGGCTTTTCGCTCCTTCTAGATTCGCCATGTGACTAACAACAAAAAAGAGTGAAAGGCCTTTAGTTGTAAGCTTGGTTGAGTGGCCACCTCCATCCACCAATCCTTACCATGGAGTATGCTTCCATTGGTTGCACGATGGTAGATGTTGGGAAAACCATCCAAAGATATGAGATCCCAAATCCAAATGAAGTATTGGCAGTGAACAAACAAGTGAACAACAGTTTCATATAGGGGTCAGGTTCCTTGATTTGGCCAATCACACTCTATGAGGCATTCAAACTGATGTATTTTTTTTTGAGATTCATTCAAACTGATGTAGTGTCAGGCAAATTGTTTTTTCTGTTATGATACTGATGGAATGTGCTGACAATTGTTTATATGTTATGATACTTTTATTTAGGTGGCCTTCTCTATAGGATTGTTGATCACTATATAGCATATCTCTGAAGAACTTAATTAGCTGACACGAGGCCTAGGAAAGGAAGAGGAAAACAAACAAACCTTTGCATTGTTGTCACTGGCAACACTAGCAAACATGTTGGTGTCCCTTGGGTTAAATCTGAAACTGTCGATGCCACTGGTGTGGCCACTGAATTTCCTAGTGCACACCCAGTGCTGATCCCAGTCCCAGAGCTTGATCAAGTGGTCTTTATAAGATGCCGACAGTAAGAAGGGGGATGTTGGATGAACAAACAACTAGTTGACAGAAGCGCCATGGTGAGCTTCAAATCTATGTTCCCAGTGCTTTGCGGAAGCAATGGTTCGTAGTCGGAGATGCGCCACATAGATAGATCCATAACCATCTCCGACTGCGAACCATTGCTTCCGAGCGATAAATTTTGCTGAACAAATAGCAGACCTGTCACTGAATTGTGGAGATTGATAAACCATGCCAGGTTTCAAGGTGGCTTGCCAAGCCATCACTCTCTCCTGCCGGACAATGTACCGGTAGATCACTAAGTTTAACCAGAATAATTTCCATACTGTAAAGACATAGACTTATCATAATAATGTATGGCTGAATTCTGATATATATACCTTTGTCTGGTAGTTCCAAATGGAAACATGCTCTTTTCCATGGCCCATCAAGATCCTGTGATCGATGTTTTTATTGCAATTAAATAAAGGTAAAGTGTATTAATTTTTTAAAGAATATGGAACTTGTCCACCTAGGTGTGACTTTGACTTTTTTCAAAAGATCAATACTAAAGAGTGCCAGTATGACCACCTGTGCACTCACCATGTCTCTGTAGGGTGCACATCCAGGGAATAGACGACGTCCCCAAACTTCCTTGTTGATATGGTCTAATACAAAACAAACAGCAGATGACAATCAGCCTTGTAAAGTTAATTGATCAATCATAGTAGTTCAGAACAATGTTATTAGAGAGCCCATGTTATTACCACACTCAGTCCCTAACTGAAATGCAAAGATCTTTAAGAGTAAAATGCTGGTTAGCCCACCCACTATTGGTTAGGTCCACCAACTTTAGATTTGCATTTCTCGCTCCAAAACTTTTTAAGTGGTCCAAAATAGTCCATATTGGTTTGTTTTGTGATTAAAGCCGATGTGGACAATATAATGTGGCTGATGACATGGAGGAGGTCACGAGCGGCACCCATGAGCATGAGAGGGGGAAGGGTGGGGGCTTGCAAAAAGGCGAGGTGCTGAGAGCTCACGAGCAGGTCCTACTCTCCAGGTCATCAGCCACGTGTACCATCCACGTTGAATTCCATCACAAAATAAACTGGTGGACTATTTGTGGACCACTTTAAAATATTTTGGACCTATAAATGCAAAACCAAATTTGGTGGACCTAATTGACACAGGCTGACAAGTTAATAGACTAACCATGCATTTTACTCAGTTTTAAATGAATCTATTTTTGTATGTTCCTGCATCAATATCTAGGGAATATAGTAAGCCTTGAAAAGTTATATATTCGGAATATAATAGTCTTTCTTACTAGCATTGAACGATATGCCAGCATGTGCTGATATGCATTATATTTAGAGATTCAACAATCATGTCAAACTCACCTGGTAGGTCACTGCTGCTTGGCGGCTTGCTGGCTCACAAATGATGGCTGTCAGCATTTTTCGATGCACCTGACCGCCAAGCTCCTCAACTCTCCTCACAAAGTTGCTGTCCATTTTCAGCTTCTTGCCAATGGATGGCTCCAACTTCAAATTTTTGAGGTGCTGCTCTGACCTCATTGCAACCATCAACACCTCAAACTTGCCCCTGTCTTGTAATGGCGGTATAAGGAGCTCTCTCAATGTGACAGACACTACCGAAGTGGAATGTGGCTTGACCATCTCGAACCCTTGGAGAACGGAAGTAGTAATGAAGCGCGTAGGAACTGGTTGGTGTAATCCAGACACCAATGTGATGGTCTGTCTTGTTGGTCAGGGTCACTGGGCATTTGATGAGCTTGTTTGGCTTGAAGGGGAAGTGGAGCTCCAGTGGGTAGAGGTCCAGTTCTAGCAGCTTGTTAGTTTCCGACGACTCAGCAGGGCTTGTCTGCAAGTGCAAGCAACAAAACGTGTTGGAGACAGTGGATGCGCTTGCGAATTTGATGTCATACAAGTAATACAAATAATATATATCCAAGCAATGACCATTCGTACATGCTATGGGTAGGTGTTATTACAAGGCCAGCAGGCTATGCCAAGGAAGCACTGACCATACATGATGTGTTTACTGCAGGTCTGGCCTAATGAATCAAATGAAGAGAGCATGGATTTACAGCATGAATGGAATATAATAAGGTCATGGATCCAATGATTATCTTTTGATGTGTTGTTTTCAACTAAAGGCAATGAGATCACATATGCCTTTTTTATTTACATGCATAAAAAAATTGAGACCGACCACCTTCTTTTACCTCTAAAGTAGACTTGAGATTTTCATTGTCTATCCTAATCAACTGCATTGAGTGATAGCTCTCCTGCAGTGTATGAGTTACCGAATCACCTGGGATCTTGTACAAAGAGATTGGCAAAGTAGCATTAGTGAAGCTCTCTTTCACAATTGGAGATAATTGAGCATTGATTTCTTGTATACCTGTTCTGCTGTTGTAGGAGAAACCAATTGAATTGGGGTTTTCATCTCATTTAAGCATGTCAATGATGTCATCTATAGTAGGTCTTTGATAAGGATCACAGTTAACACAAAGTTGTGCTATTCTAATGCACCCATTTACTTTTGGGCGATCTGTATGTAGTGATTTATGCCACTGCTGGATTTAAAATCAAACTGAGAAATTTAGAATGATAGCCTCTATTGTTTCAAAATTTTATTGTTGCCCACCATGCATATAAATGAAGGAAAAACTCCAAATCAAATATTATGTCAATATCATATGATCAATATGCTATGCCTTAATCATATTAGGTTATTTTTCTTACATCTTCAAAATCTAATGGTTCATTGCTTCCCTTTAATAATTTTATGATTATGATACCCAAACTATAAATATCCGACTTGAACGATATTTCCCCTCTGTTCAAATATTCTGGAGCAATATATGGCGTGCATTATGGTATGACAATTTATATCACCATGATGATTGCAAGAAACGAATGACTTTATTTCAGGAGTAGAAACTGAGCTAGGCTTTCCTTACGGTGTTCCACGGATATTTTTAGTAATTATTCTGGATTGCTGTCTACTAAAGCATCTTGATAAGCCAAAGTCTGTTGTTTTTGGTACCACGTCAGCATCCAACAAAATATTTTCAGGTTTGAGATCCAAATGGTTAATGTGTTCTTCATTGTGAAGATAAAACAAACCCTTGCAAATTCCCTCAATCAATTGATATCGTGTATCCCATTCAAGTCCATGTGTTTCTTCTGTCAAATTATGAGAGTAGTTAGGAAAAAGAGACAAGAAAATAGAAAAGTTATCTTTAGTAGGTGGGAGGATATACATGGAATGGGTGTAAATTTCGTACCTTCGAGATAATCATGGAGGCTTTTATTAGGTTCATACTTGAAGCATAGGAACCTTCGCCTGCCTTCTGCCAAAACATACAGCCCTTCGTGCAGTATTGCTTTTTCTTGTGTATCAGAGCAATAGCCAAGAAATCTCACTATATTTTTGTGTTTAACCTTTATCAAACATAGAAGCTCATCCTTAAATCGCTCCTCTGTAATGTCAGCTGTTTGGGAAAGCTTCTTCACTGCTACTTTCCCATTTCTAAGAAGTCCCTGTTTGGCACACCCAGTATCTTGTTAGTATTGCCATCAACATTTAATTCCACCAGCCAAATATTTAAGTTTGACATATATTGAAAGCTATCTGAGAAAAGGCATACCATGTAAACAACTCCAAACCCACCATGACCAATCACTTGGGAGAAATTGTCTGTGATAAGTTTTAAAAATGCAAATGATAGCATGATTGGCTCCACACTTGAATCTATCAATATGCGCTCCAGGGCTTCAAGTTCATTGTCTTGATCATAATCCATTTAATTCTGCAAAGACAGCACCAATAGTTTCCTTTCCACATGGACTAGATTGTTGACTGAATGTTGATACAAGGCCGTAAAACTGTTGGCCACTTATAAAATACCTTTGGTAATAATGAATATCATGTAGTATCTATTAAAGCAACATATAGGGCGCTAGTGTTTTATCCCTTGATTACTAATAAGTCATATGAAAGATATAGAATGAGACTAAGCTGATCACGAGTGAGGGACGAACTAAAATCTACACAGTACGCTTGGATTTCATTCTTCGTTGTACAAACATCGATTGTTTCATGTGTAAAAAAGCCAGATTCAAATAGTACAATTAACAAAAAAGCAAAAGGAAAAGGGAAGTTCAACTGACTGAATAACAGGGCATGCATGGACTTGAACTAGCAAGAATGAAGAGATTTGAAGACGACCTTCGAGAGATCAGTTGATTTACATACATACATATATGCATGTGCTGGTCAAGTTAAGAGCTAGTATCCATGGGCTCAATCAGATATTCAGATGCTACTAGTCTATTCTAAATTATAGTTCATTTGACTTTTTTATCCCAAGTTTGATCACTCGTCTTATTAAAAAAATTATTTAAAATATTATTTCTTTTGCTGTGGCTTGCTTTATTAATAAAAGTTCTTCGTGAATGATCTAAATTTGACTACATTTGCTTAAATTTTTTTAAATAAAATGAGTGGTCAAACTTGAGGTCAAAAAAGTCAAATGAACTACAATTTGAAACAGAGAGAGTAGTTAACTATATATCGATGTGCAGGTTCCTAAAACCATGAGGCATAGGGAAATCGATTGGTCACTAACCTGAAAGATCAAGGCCTATAGACAACGTCGTTGAACTTGAAGCTAGCTCCCCTGTAGATAAACTGCCACCGGCCACCAGATTCTTGCAATATATCTTGTGCTGTGGATCGGAGACAGGGGAGCCATGGAATACCTTTCTGGCTAGCGTGGAATATTCAGATGACGGGGTCAACTACTCGTACCCGTTGCGCGTGAAATAGTAGAAGCGTGTGGGTTTAACTCGTCACTTGAGTCTCCAATCCCCAAGCGCGTGAAACAGTGGTCTCGGTTGGATTTGAGGGGTAAATTTTGGAGGAACGGCTTTAGAAGTTTGAGGGCATCAAACATGTGGTTTTAACGTTCCGCTCTCGTAACAGTTGATGATGGGTTGGAAATGATTCGTGACACAGCGCTGTCTTCTGCAATTCCACGAACACTGGCGTGCCTCAACTGGTGAACACCACCGCGATCCCCTCTATCAATTCGGATTACGGAACACCGTCTAATTCATGGACAATGTGTAGACAGTATTTTTATAGGCAGAATTGGCTAGGACACTCAAAGAGACCTCTCTTTGCTAGCAGACATGTAGAATGGACCATTTTGCCTATACACACTTTATTTGTTGTTAAATTTGCTGATAGACACCGGACCTAATAAAATATTCATTTCTAACTTTCGAGGAGAGTGAATAGTGGGAAAATATCCCTCATACCCTATTTATTTCTTCTTCCTCACACCCTATTCTTCTGCCCTTGCTCACCATGTCGTGTGTGCCTAGGCCATGAGCACCAGTGAGGCTGCGGCGCCACACTCGCCTACCTAGGCCACGAGCCTAGCCCCAAAGATGGATGCACCCACCTTGGCCGACTCCAACGAGGCCACCAGCGCCCGCCCAGGCTACGATGCCAGCCGCGACCTCCATACGCCCCGTGCCCGGCCCGTGCTCCATCCACCCGCGAGTCCGCAGTAAGCTCCTGCGTGTCCATGACTGAGCCCAGGGTCGGGCGCGTGCTAAGGCGATACTCGAGGTGTGAGCCATTGGACGGGCCTTGCAACGGGGTCAATGGCGCTCCGGTGTTGTGCGCGGGCGCTCCAGCATGCGCCCACGACCTCGCTTCCGTGCGCATCTCGCCACACGTCATCATGGCCACTATGCTATGACAGGAGGTGGCGGGGCCCGCTGGTGGGATCGGCGACGGCGGCTACGGTCACGGTCACGGCCTAGGCGGCTAGGCGAGCGACTGGGATTGAGTGGTGGCAGCGAGCAAGGGAGATATGCCGATGGTAGGTGGGGTGGGGGCAGACCTAGAGTGGCATTGGAGGGCTCGACGCTGGTTGGGGTGGCTCGGTCACCAAGGCCACTGCGGCTAGGGGCGGGGTCATCAGGTATGGGACGAGCTCGCCGCCGACAGGGACAAGCTCGCCACGGACAAAAACAAGGTCGCCGGGGATGGGGATGAGTTCGCCATGGACAAGGACTCGCTAGGGATGGCGACAAGGTCGCCCATGGAGGAGGCGGGGCTTGACCATGGAGCATATGGTCATGGAGGAGGCAAGCTTGGCCATGGAGGAGAGGTGGTGCTTGGCATGATTAGAGAAAGGAGATGGGGGAAGAAGAAAGAGCCAGGGGCAAAAAGGACATTTTGGGTCTACTTAGTTGGCATCCAATTTTTGCCCCTCAAAATCATGGCAACCCAAAACTTAGGCTTGTCAAATCAAAGGTTGCCAAATTTATGATAAAAAACATAGATGTGCATTTAGTTGATTGTCAAAATGAAAGCTTGTCAAATTTGTCTTTTATATGAAGCTTAAGAACATTCTATAGACTTGACAAAACTTTGGCTTAAAAATTGGTGATGCCAATTCTTTGAAGATGAACCAATTGATGACCATAAATTTTAGCATACCATAATTTTGGTTTGGAAAAAATTGGATACTAACCAAATAGGCCATTTGAGGCTGTTCTCCCTCCTCCTAAGAAAGAAATTAATATATTTTATTAGTCACAATGTCTAGGAGCTAATTTGACAAAAATGAGAATGTCCATCAACAAACAACTCTATTTTACATATCCATTGGCAAAAAGGATCACTTTGATTGTCCTATAGCCAATTCTACCATTTTTATACTATTTTTGAAATGTTATACTATTTCTAAATCTACCTTAGTTTTATACTTTCTTTATTTTTTTACATATGCATTGAGAACCTTCACTTTGGCCGATTGGACATACGCGTATCATATCTTTTCGCGCGATTTGATCCATTTTTCCAAGTACGGACAACTGGTAGCTGAGACAAGATAAAAAGTTACTGTAGAAAGTTTTTCTTTGGCTGAGTTCTTTTTTGTATTTTTAAATATATATTTTTTAGAAACATTTCTTGCCCAATTTATCTCCTTGAACTATTAATTAGTCCAATTTATTATTCTGGCGTAGCACAACATTAGAAAAAGCACCATAAAAATCGTTGAGATTCTAAAGATGTACTGTTTTTAAAAATTGAGAGGGGTGAAAAACTGATCTTTTTTTGAACCTAAAAACTGATCTTATAGTTCAAGAGAGAAATAAACTCAAAAAAAAAGTTCAAGAGAAAAATCAGACGAACAAGGATTTTGATTTTCCCGTACACAGGTATAGCTGGCAGGGCAAAAATTGGGCCGTCACTGGTTAGCAGAAACTGAAGCCCGGCCTGGACTGGCCTAAGCCCAATCTATCATGTAAACCCTTGCCCCAGACAATGGAGATCCATTCACCACTCACCAGTGTTCCGCCTTCCGGCGGCGACGCCCTCCGTTCCACTCCGCCCTCTGCCCTCCGCCGGCGCTGCCATCCGCCCTGCGCCCTCTGCCGTCCATCCTCCATTCCTCTCCGCCTTCGATCTCTCACAACACTAGATCGATGGCGTACAGCTCCAAGCTCAGCCATTCCGTCCCCGTCTCCAACAACGGCGCCCCAGTGGCACTGCCCGCCGACGCGCTGTTCGAGGTCCTGCTGCGCCTCCCAGCCAAAGACCTCTGTCGACGCCGCGCCGTCTGCCGGTCCTGGCGCGCCCTCACCTATGAGCCGCATTTCGCCATGGTGCACAAGTCCCGCCACGTGGAGCCCCTCTTTGCCGTCACATTCCGGGGCGACGACGGCGCCAGGGGCGTCGCCATCTTGGGCCTGTCGGGGCAGATGCTCAGGAAGATACCCTTCGGCACCGATGACATCGAGCTGCTGTTCACCCAGCTCAACCGCATCTGTGTCATTGGGTGCAAACCCTCGTTGGTTTCCTGGGTTCTGAACCCAGCCACTGGAGTTGCCATCGCTTTGCCTAGCCTCCAATTAGAAGAATTTATGGGCATTTGCATGGAGCTGAAATCTGGTTGGATTTCTTTTTTCACGCACTACTGCAGGACAGTTACATATGCATTTGGACAGGTTGCTTCCACTGGACACTACTGCATAGCTTTCTTCCCTTGTAAATTCAGAGGCATGATGGATCCTTGCCATTTAGAGGAAATTTGGGCCCCATGCTGATTGCTATATTGTCTCCACTATCACTACCCCTGCTTATTACATCAGTAAATGCTACGCTACTGCACTAATAATTCACTGAACACCTAGGAGCAATCTACTGAACACTTAGGAGCAATCTGCTGTGCAGTCAGTTGTTCAGTTCCTTCCCTACGGACCATATATTGTCTACTGATATATACTCCGTCCGTTTTAAATTGTAAAATGTTTTGGTTCTTTTTAAGATACATATCTATAAAACTATAATGTCTTATAATTTTGAATGAAGCAAATATAAAACAATGTATAATTGCTCGAAACACTTACTGATACAGTGGCAAGATCTCTGATTACTGGTAGGACTGCAGCGTATCACAACGTATTAATAGTATCTCGACAAATACTGATGATCTGGGGTATAGGCGCTTGGACTCCAAAATATTTCGATGTATTATGATGAAGCACGAAATTAGGACAATTAACAACTGATATAAGCAGAAAATTATGACAAGTATTATGATGAAGCCCATCTAACAAATCAACGTGTTGTGAGGATGTTCTTCTTGGATAGTTCATTGATGCACATTCTCACTTTGACACCACCGCCGTTCCGAACTGCTGGAAAGTAAATCTCCATGATAGCTATCCCTTCTGTACGTCTCACCACGAGCCTATGTAATATTTTTGTTGTTTGGAGGGCAGAAGTGTCAAATTGAGAAAAGTAACTATAACGAGATGAAATAGAGGAGAGGGAGGGATTCAGGTAAGAACAATTGAGTTGATCAATATATATAGTTCTTTTTAGAATTATTATATCACTATGTATAGTTTATCAGGGACTACTTAACAATTCATCAATTTGAAATAAGTGCCTAACACCAGACTATTAGAATGATTCTTTTAGATTATCAGTAATTGACAAAAAAACACATATATGTGCTCATGCGAAAGTTAGTTTACCATGGTTTAGTCTTTTACTTTCACACCACAATTTATTATTGCAGGGAAGGAATGCCTAATTAGCATTTCTGGTATTTAAGTTACAACATTACAAGGGAGACAATTATACCATGTAATCTCCTTTGTGCCTATGAATACCAAATCTCGAACTGGATTCTCTGTAAGGTCAACCATACGCTTAAGCCTGTTTAATTAGGAGAGCACTATTAATTATATAATTTTTCAAGAACACATATAAATTATACTTGTTACTGCATCAACAGAGAAGAATCGTAAAGCCCAGGACAATGCGCTGCTTAGTCATGCCACCCGCCAAAACCAAAACATGAAGAGTATAATACTCATTTTTTTCATAAAGTACACATTTTTAAGATTCATACTGTACTTCATATTCTTTTTACCAGTCTAGTTACATAGTTTTTTTTGTGTTGACCAAGCAAACAGTTCCGTCACTTGACCTGGTCACCAATACTAAAAGTGCTGGGTGGAAAGAAACATCTTGAATGACCCCGCCGCTCACGCCAAGAGTACGGACACGTTCCTTCGTCTGCAAATCCCTATCTGGTTATGATTTCTAGTTTGAATTAGAACACCACAAGAGCTACCAACTACACGGCAATTTTAGTTAGCTAAACTAGGGAGCAAGTAAGAACTAGCTATACTCTACCACGCTAAAGCTACAACTAGCTACACTACAAAGAACTGAAATTAGTTTCATAATTTTTTGAGCTAAAGAAAATTTTCTATGATCAAACCTTGTTTTAGGACATTATTTTTTCCACGTAAAAACATATTTGCTTTTTTTTGAAATTTTAGGTATCTTTTAAAATTATTTATTGTACGATTTACCTCCTTGAACTCTTATTAATCTGATTTATCCTTTCCACATAGCACCACATCCGCAAAACCACCATAAAATTTGTTCAGAGTCTAAAAATGTACTGTTTTTAAAAGTTGAAAGGGGTTTAAAACTGATTTCATAGAGCAAGAGAAAAATGAGACAAAGGGTTTTGTTTTTTTTTTCCAGACACAACTGGTGACGCACCACCACCACGGGATAGGCTTAGAGAGTTCATGCATGGTAATTCTCCCGTGTTTTCTCACTCCATAGAACCACTAGAAGCTGATGACTGGGTACGTGCTGTGGAGGAGCAATTGAACCTTGCTCAGTGCAATGATAGAGAAAAGGTGCTCTATGCATCTGGACAGCTGCATGGTGCTGCGCAAACATGGTGGGAGTCCTATCAAGCTGTTCATCCCGCCAATGCTTCCGCTATCACGTGGGCAGATTTTGTTAGAGATTTCAAGGCGCACCACATCCCATAAAGTCTTGTTGAGCAGATGCAAGAGGAATTCAGATCTCTCAGGATGGGCAACATGACTATGAGTGAGTATCACAACAAGCTCAATGAGCTTGCTCGTTATGCTCCAAATGAGGTGCGTGAAGAAGTTGACAAGCGACGTCACTTTTTCAATGGGATCTACTATGAGCTTAGGCTGCAATTGGCTTGACAAAAGTATGACAATTTTCAGAAGTTGGTGAATAGCGCTATTGTGCTTGACAATATGCACAGGGACAGGGATAGGAAAAGGAGGATGGAAGGACAGGGGTCTGGAAGCAACAACCATTTTCGTCCAAACTCTCAAGGTTATCATCAGAGATACCAAGGACCAATTAGTCAGGACAGTCAGTTCCAGAATCACTCACAGAACCAACAGAAGGATTGGAATTCTCAAACACCACAGCAGCATGGTAATCAGGTTCGACATCTCAATACACCTAACAGCATTCCTCTGAAGAATAGTGCCCCTAGTATTCCCATTAGGAGTTTTAGTTGTGGTGAAGTGGGGCATTATGCTAACAATTGTCCAAGGAAGAATCAAGAGACGCCACAGAAGCAGAGTGGTAACGGGAAATCTTATACTAACTATGGGAGAGTGAATCACATGTCCACCAAGGCTGCACAGGAAGCTACTGCTTGGCAGGCACCAGAAATTATGCTGGGTACGTTTAGCATCAACTCTATCTCCGCTACTGTTCTTTTTGATTCAGGGGCTTTGCATTCTTTCATATCACAAGCATTTGTTAAAGCACATAGCATACCCCTGCTTGCCTTGAAAGAATCCATGCTAGTGAACTCACCGGGAGGAGGAATACCCGCTTCTTACTATTGCCCCTTAGTTAGTATCTCTTTAAGGAGGGTAGAATTCACTGCTAGTCCAATTGTGTTGAGTGCATCTGGCATTGATGTGATTCTGGGATTGGATTGGATGAAGCAACATAATGTGATAATTCAGTGTAAGGAGAAAATGGTAGTTCTGACAACACCAAAAGGGGATTGAATCAGTGTTGAAGTAGCAGTGCAAACACAACCGATGGCCACAGTGAATCAGTTACATGACACTCAAGGATGTGTCATGGGTAAGTTTTTAGAAGTTTTTCCGAGTGGTTCCCTGATATGCCAGACTTGTCTGCAGTTGTTGAGGGAAGTACCAGCTCAATCTCGAGGATGAAATTATTTTAAGGGGGTAGAATTGTAACACCCTAAAATTTGCATGATTTTGAAATAGTCAAAATGCTTTAATTTTGCATTTTTGGTGAGCATTTAACCTAGGCAAAATAATAATTTTTATAAAATTAAAATCAAATCTAGGTCAAGAAGCATGTTTGTGCATTCATGTTGGTGCATAATTTATTTTGTGATGTTTGGATTTGGTTAGGTTTGAATTGGATTTTAAAATCCTTTTGAAAATGCATTTGAAAAAAGATTCAAATAAAAGAAAAGGAATTCTTTTCCCTCCTTATTCCCCTCCTTCCTTTCGGCCCGAGCGGCCCAATCAGCCTGCTCCGCCTCCCTCTGGCCTGGTGGCCGCTTTCCCGCGCACCTGGCCAAACGGCCAGTTGGCCTATCCCCACGGCCCACTCTTTTCCCTCTTGGGTCGGTAGGTCAGAAGCCCGCAAACCGCCGCCAGCTCGCGTGCCGACTCCTTCGTGGGCCGCCAGGCCGGCCCAGCTAGCCGCTCGCCACATCGCCCGTCATCTACCCGCTCCGGCTGACAGGTGGGACCCACCGAGTCGTCTCCTACCTCTGGTCCGAGCCGGACTCTTCCAGTCAGAGTCCGCCGTGACCCTGACACTGCCCAGCCCCGCCGTGCCCCTCAAGCAAACGGCCCCTTAAATAGCAAGCCCAAGCCGCCGCCTCGACCTCACCCCGAACCCTAGCACCGCATTGCTTAGCCCGAGCTCCAACGCCGCCGCAACCCTAAATCGCCGTCGACCGCTATTAGCTCATGTCGGTCCACCCCGACCTTCATCTTCTACGCTGGTAAGGCAGCCTTGAGCTCCGCTTTCGATTGGTACCCATTCCAAGTCATTTAGTGGCCCGTAGCTCTAGGTCCGTGTACGCCGGCGAGGTCTTCGCCGCCTTTGTCTGTCGCCAGCCATCTCCAACCTGCTCCGGTCCCCATCTTTGTGTCAGTTGAGGTCGCACAAAGCTCCTCTATCGTTTGGTTCAAGTCTTGAGTTAAACCAAGGTCTGTAGGTTCGGTTTCGTGTTTTCCGGCAAGGCCCTTGCAGCCGGCCATGTCGTCCGCCGCGCCGGTCATCGTCCCCGGTGAGGCCATCACCTCGGTTCAACCTGAGCCATCCAATCTTGATCCAACGGATCAAATTACCCCGTACCCCTTCACGTGGCAGTTTTGTAGAAAACCCCTCGGTTTTCTACCTAATTCGTTAAGAGCCCTTAGCGGTTTTCCCAGTTTACGCTTTGCTCATTGGAAAGCGTATTTTTGTTTTAGCAGTTTCCAAATACGCTTTGACCACTGGAAGGCGTATTTTTCTTTTAACAGAGCCCAAAATAAGTTTTCTCAACTGAAACACGTATTTTTCCTTTTTCATTCAAAATACGTTTTCATCTATTTATAGTTTTGCCACTATTTTCAACTGCTTATAACTTCTCCGTTTTAGCTCCGATTTGATTCATTCAAGTTGCGTTGGGTTCATAATTTCATGATCTACATGTTAGTATCATTATTAGATTTATTTGCAACTTTTGAAAATTAAGTTTTATTTTAAACTAATTATTTTACAATAGGAAATCTTGTAAAATCCATAACTTTCTTGTTATAGCTCCGATTTTAGTGATCTTTACGTCTGTGTGGTCGTAGCAATGAGTAGAATAATTTTATCAACTCTTTTCAACCTATTTTATGATATCGTATACTGCTCTAATTTAAGTCTATTGTTTGCTCGTGTATGATTGCTCAATGCTTGTGTGTTGCTGATTGTTGATCAGATCTAGAGAGTGAGCCATTCTTTGGAGACCAAGAGTTCTTTGATAATCAGGATCAGCAGGTTCATCAGGAAAGCTTTGAACAAGGCAAGTATAGTTGGGACCATCCTTGTTACCTATTCAATATGCACACTAAAAATCACACGCTTGTGTCTCTTTGCTACCCTGTTAGGATTACTTAGCTTTGAATACTTGTTTACCTCGATAACCGAGGGATGTTGCATATGGGTAGTGAATGCTAGTGCTTTATAACCATGATCTTGTGACTTGATTAATGACTATGCCACTAATGAAAATATGGTTTTCAATAAGATCCAAACTGTAAGTGATCATCCGGGACATAACGTGCAGCTATGGCGGGCTATATGGATCTGGCTCTAGTTATTCACAGGACCTTTTCTAGCGAGTCAGGGGATCTGCGAGTTGGGTATAGGATGGCTTCTTCAGTATGTGTATAACTGGGATGTGCCATATTGGAAGGAGGGTTTTCCTACATTTGATGACCCTGCGACCCTAGCTTGTTAGACGAACCTATGAGTGGCTTTATATGGTTTTCAGTGTTGCAGGAGTCACGATCCCAAAGTGTTGAAAATCATGACACGTAGTGAAAGTGTACACCTTTGCACAGAGTTAAACCGATATATCGTCCGTGCCCGTGGTTAGGGCGACCAAGGGATTCTTATAGAATTGGATCATCAACATAAATTATGATACTTGTTAATGTTATTGTTTTTATCATGCTCTTAATCATGTTCCACCTGATCATGTTGTTATGGGAATTGTTACTACCTTGATGCTAATTGCTAAAACTTGACATACACTAAAAAGCTACTTGCAGTTAAACCATGTCAACTTTCATTGAGCCTCATAAACCCCTGCTATGCTTGCTAAGTATGTTTGTACTTACACTTGTTTTTTATTACTTGGAAAATGCCGGATAGGTAACAGATCAAGATTGGAGTGAGAGTTATCGACATGACTACTAGATTGTGTCAACCAGTTGACTTGTCCCTGTGGTGGAGCCAACACCTGGAGTTATCTTAGTTATGTCTTATCCTTGTTAAAGACAATGTCATGCTATTTGTGCGCAATGTAATAAATTCTGATTGGATACTATTTATAATTTGTCAACTTATGTGTGTGACATTCTGGGGCGCATATAAGGCTTTTAAATATCTTATTTTAGTCCTTTAAAATGAGATATGACAGGGCATTTTTGATAAGATGTTGAAAGAGCCCTGCCCTTACCACAAGGGGCCAGCCAACCACAACCTCAAGGACTACAGGATGCTTCGCAAGTACTTCGATGGCCTGAGGCTCAAGAAGGCGGACGAGAAGGAGGGCCCTAAAAACAAGGGCGGCGATAAGGATGATGAGTTCCCCAACATCTAAGATTGTCATGATCTACGGGGGACCCTCGACTCGTCTCACCCCTTGACAATGCAAGGGTGAGTGCCACGAGGTCTTCATCATGAGACTCTTGACCCCTCTCTTCCTCGACTGGTCTGAGATAGCCATCACGTTCGATCATGGTGACCATCCAGAGCACATCCCAAATCTAGGGGTGTACCCGCTCATCGTTGATCCCATCATCGTCAACACACGTCTCACCAAGGTGCTCATGGATGGAGGCAGCAGCCTCAATATCATCTACGCTGAGACCCTTGACCTCCTTGAGATCCCCTGCTCATAGCTTCGACTAGTGTGGGGGCTTCCATGGAGTCATGCCTGGATACTGTGTGATGCCTGTCGGTCGCATCGACCTCCCTGTCTGCTTCGGCACCCCCTCGAACTTCAGGAAGGAGACCCTTACCTTCGAGGTGGTTGGGTTTCATGGAACCTACCATGCCATCCTAGGGCGTCCCTACTACACCAAGTTCATGGCGGTCCCGAACTACACCTATCTCAAGCTCAAGATGCCGGGTCCCAAGGGCGTCATCACCATCGAGCCTTCACACGAACATGCCTACAAGTGCGACGTCAAGTGCATCAAAAATGGGGAGGCCATCTTAGAGTCGTTGGCCCTGGGCTTGATCCTTGATGACTTTGCCAAGGAGGTGCCCGACCCCAAACGTCATGCCGGCAACTTCGAGCCCGCAGAAGACACCAAGTCTATGCTCCTCGACCCCAGCAGCTCCAACGAGAGGACGGTGGAGGTAAGCACTGCCCTCGACATCAAATAGGAAGCAGTGCTCATCAACTTTCTCCACGCAAATGCTAACATTTTTGCATTCAGTCCTTCAGATATGCTGGGCATACTGAGGAAAGTCGTCGAACACGCCTTGGAGATCCAGATCAGCTCCAAACCAATGAAGAAACGCTTGTGCCGCTTCGACGAGGAGAAGCGCAAAGTCATCAGGGAGGAGGTGAAGAAGCTTTTGGAGGCCAGATTCATCAAGGAGGTTCATCATTCAGAGTGACTAGCTAATCCTGTAATTGTTAAGAAAAAGTGTGGGAATTGGAGGATGTGTGAAGACTATACTAGCTTAAATAAAGCATGTCTGAAGGTCCCTTTTCCTTTGCCATGTATTGATCAAATTATTGACTCTACTATAAGGTGTGTAACTCTCTCCTTTCTCGATGCATATTCTAGCTACCATCAAATTAAGATGAAGAAGTCCGATCAACTCGTGACCTTTTTCATCACACCATTCGACATGTACTGCTATGTCACAATGCCCTTCAGCCTTTGAAATGCCAGGGCAACTTACCAATGATGTATGCAGCATGTTTTCAGGGAACACATCAGGCCAACCATCGAGGCCTACGTTGATGACATCATAGTCAAGTCCAAGAAAGCGAACAACCTCGTTAACGACCTCAACATCGCCTTCGGGTGCCTCATGGCCAACAACATCAAGCTTAACCCTGAAAAGTGTGTCTTCGGTGTCCCTCAAGGCATGCTCCTGGGGTTCATCATTTTCGAGCACGACCATCACCAAGATGGGAGCAATACAAGATCTGAAAGGCGTACAGAAGGTCACGGGCTCCCTCGCAACCCTTAGTTGCTTTATCTCTCGTCTTGGAGAAAAGGCACTGCCTCTGTATCGTCTCTTGAAGAAATCAGAGCACTTCTCATGGACCATCAAGGTAGAGGAGGCCCTTGCCAAGCTCAAAGCCATGCTGGCTAATCCTCCCATCCTCATGCCTCTGACCCAAGGGGAACGACTCCTGCTTTATGTCACTGCGACTACCCAGTTGGTCAGTGCGGCCATAGTTGTGGAGAGAACCGAAGAAGGCCACACCTTGCCTGTACAATGACCTATCTACTTTATTAGCGAGGTACTCTCTGAGACCAAGGTCCGTTACCCTTAGATCCAGAAGCTGGTATACGCCATTATGCGAACGCGACACAAGCTCTGGCACTATTTCCTTGGCCACCCGGTGACCGTGGTCTCGTCCTTTCCTCTTGGAGAGATAGTCCAAAACTGAGAAGCCATGGGGAGGATAGCCAAATGGGTGGTCGAGCTCATGGGCGAGACCCTCTCGTTCATGCCACGTAAAGCCATCAAGTCCCAGGTGCTAGCCAATTTCATTGCAAAATTGACTGATACTCAGCTACCCACAGCCTAGATACAGGCAGAGTTGTGGATGATGTATTCGATGGGTCCTTGATGAAAACAGGAGCGGGCGCGGGTCTGCTTTTCATCTCACCCCTTGGGTTCCACATGCACTATGTCATTTGGCTCCACTTCCCCACCTCCAACAACATCACTGAGTATGAGGCCCTCGTCAATGGTCTACGCATCACCATCAAGCTTGGGGTCCGATGCCTTGATGTTCATGGTGACTCACAGCTCGTGATCAACCAAAGTCATGAAGGACTCTAGCTGCCACGACCCCAAGATGGAGGCATACTGCAAGGAAGCCCGGCGCCTCGAGGAGAAATTCCACAACCTTGAGCTCAACCATGTCCCATCAAGAATACAACGAAGCCGCCGACGAGCTTGCCAAGATAGCATCAAGTCAAGGCACAGTTCTATCCAACGTCTTCTCTAGGGATTTGCTCGAGCCTTTCATTGACCTAGGGTCAATAGAAGGGGCCGAGGAACGAGCGGTTGACCCCCAGCCTATGGCCGAGGCCTCCTTGACCGGGGCCGAGGCCATGCAGGTCAATGGGTCGCTCCCTCCGGCTACTCCCTGCAACAGAACCGCCCAATTAATATAAACCAAAGGTCCTATATAAACCACAAAAGCAATTCATTTAGCACATTGCGCCCATATTAACCCGGTACTCCGTGAAATCTCGAAGGATTTCAAACATTTTAGGTTACTGCCAAGATCAATAAGGTTCAACATACACCATCCATGATATTACATAAAGTTTGCACAAATATAATTATTACAATACCAAGTCCAAGTTCAAATAGCGGAAGTAAATATAGGTTTTGGTTCACAAACGCACACATAGTTTTAAACATAGTGCCAGGTCCTCATCAGAAATCCAACAAAAGCATAGAGGTACGATAATATGGAGTGACCGTGCCCAAGGTCTATTCATCTCCCATAGCTGGGTAGAAATAGGTCTGGCAGTAGCCATAGAACATCTCACCATCTGCAACAACATGGGAAATAAAACCCTGAGTACAAGAATAGACTCAGCTAGACTTACCCATCATAAACTAAAATAAAGTGAATCCAAGGATTATGCAAGGCTTTATAAGAAGGCTAGCTGACTCATTTCTTTGCATAAAAGCTTGAGCTTATTAAAATTAATTATTATAACCTTCTATCTTTGCATTTTAAAGTCATTAACCTAATCATACTAGATTAGCACCTGATCTAAATAAGCATGGTGTAATTATCATGCAAAAATAGTAACCATTCTTGGTTGATCATCTTTCAGCATCAACACCATAACCATCTCCACTCTTTGTTTAAGTTGTTACTACGATGCCAGTGCTAAAGTCAGTGTTCACAATCCAGGAACGATGGCAATTATAATCGATTGCAAACCAGCTGGCGAGGTATTCCCCACACAAACCCAGACATGCCTGCACGAAGTCACCTTAAGTCACCATGGAACTGTGCGGGTAAAAGTTAGTTGCGGGATCAACTAATACCATCATACCCAAGGGCTGACCGGCTGCCTTATCCAGATCCTTGCCTGACCTTGAACTTACTCTTCGTGTCCCTGTAGCCACTCGCGCCTTTGTCGATACGATGCGCTCAACTTAGTCGGAACCCAGCCTAAACAGAACTCATGGCTTCGCGGTCGGATGATCGCATCCTTCCAGTTAAATGTGGGGCATGCGTTCAACATGACAAGAGGGCCGAGACATCGGATGGGTCTTAGGTCGACACAGACAGGATAAAACACACAGAACCTCCAGTTCTGTCCACAGCACCAATCTCGCCCGGTCTCGATTTATTACTTCTCATGGTTATTCTCATATATCAACATAGCACATTATTATGGGTCACCACCTATAACTCGCGAGTGACAGGAAATCACCCGACTTCTACCGCTATAATTAAGCAAGGCTAAGCATATAAGTGAACCTATACTTAACAGGGTAACTCTGGTGGTCAAGGATAATCATAATGCATCAACGATATCGATCAATGCCTATAAACTTAATGCATCATAAATAATAAAAGACGAAAATTAAGTTAATTATAAAACTGTAGGGAGGAATGATCCGGGGCTTGCCTTTCTCAAAGCAGCTAGGCTGTTGGTCAGGGCACTCTAGCAAGTTAGTGTTCGGGTCCTCATCCTTTGCTGCCTCCTACAGCACTGCTCCCTGATGTTCTTCCCTTTCTGGCTCCTCCTGAACTACCGACGTAGGGTCCGTTGGTAAACCTATATGATGCATCGATGCATATGAATACCATGTATGCATTATAGCGAATATGATGTGTGTTGTGAATGTATGCATGACCATGCGGTAGATGATAGAATGCACTCATTATGACGGTACTACTTAGAAAATCCTAACTAGTTTTTCAGCAACCCACCAGCAATTATCCTAGGTATATCAAAAAGAACATCACCACTACATAAAATGACACCACAAAACCCTAATTCGACACCTAATTAAACTAGGGCAGAACTGGA
This sequence comes from Bothriochloa decipiens, assembly GCA_023333625.1. Classification (NCBI taxonomy): domain Eukaryota; kingdom Viridiplantae; phylum Streptophyta; class Magnoliopsida; order Poales; family Poaceae; genus Bothriochloa; species Bothriochloa decipiens. Next base: position 7,843,967 of record CM041633.1, read on the forward strand.
GCATATAATTATACTACTCAGAAAAATCTAAAAAAAATACACAAGTTTAAGCATGCTAACCAAAGTCTACTGTAAAATTTTTAAATCAAAACAGTAAGTATTTTACCCTACACAAAAAAACACAAGGCAGTAACACTAATTGGACATAAAATACTTTGTACTATGAAACATATCAAACAGTTGATTTCATAGCATAACTATCTCCTACTTAGCCCGAAAACAGCCTAAAAAAATTATTAGGTAATTATATTGCTTAATTATTTAGTTATAAATTTCTTAATACCATAGCAAAACTAGCACCCTAAAAAGATAGAGCAATTTTTACACATGACATGGCCAACTAATATTTTTCATAGATCCAACATCTAGTAACTAGAACAACAAATCAAGAATCACATTTTTAGGATAAACCTAGAATTAGTTATGCAATTTCTAGATATTTACTCATTTAATGGTATCAATTAAAACTATACAGAAAAGTATCTCACAAAGCTCAACTCATATTTTTCATGCATAGTACTCCTCATAAGAAAAATACTTCAAGTTGAACCAGCTCATTTGGACTTAAAATGAGTAAGTTATGATTTTCTAAAGATTTTACACAAATCCTAAAAAACTTTTTTCAAAAACAAATACACTAAAAATGCTACGCGTACCCCAGTGTTTACCCCCTGCGACTGACACGTGGTCCTATTCTGCTATGCATACCCGATGACGTGTACCTAGAGGCCAACTTGCGTGTTCACAGACAGGTGGGACCCGCGGTCAACCCTGGCCCACCTGTCAGCTAGACCGAAAGCAGGGCGACGCTGACCAGCGGCGAACTCACCGACGGCGAGGTTCTCCGGCGATGAGCCTGGTACCTACGGGCTCATCTCAACGAGGCAAACTGAATGGGGTAGAAGATGAAGGTCTAGGGCGACCCTAACTACGATGGCGAGCTGCGGCGGCGGACGGTGGCGGGTCACGGCGGCAGGAAGGCCGCGCAAGGCTGCAATTGGCGTCATTAACTCCACATGGAGCACCTACTGACCCGAGTGACCATAGAATGCATGAGAGACAGAGCAGAGAGGGTCGGAAGAGGCACGGCCACGGCAAACCGCTCCGGCGGCCTTGGCAACCATGGCGCGCATGAAAAGGGAATGGTCGATTCGAGCTTTACCTTGCGTAATCCAATGTGGGATGAGGTCATGGAGGTGGAGAAGGCTATGGAGAACATGATGATGCCTTCCATTTTGAAAATGAGTGGCTGGGTGGGTGGCTAGGTGGTGGCGGCCTCGACGGCGTCCATGGCAGGCTCCGGTGGCCGCTGTGCTTTTGCGAGAGAGGAGGGGGTGAATGGAATGGGGAAAGGAGTGAGGCAAGTGGAGGGGTAAATAAAGGCAGCTCGGTGTGCTTCAATTTGGACAGGGAGCGCACGAGACCGGGCCAAGCGGTGAGCAACGAGATGACGGCGATGGCGCTCGGCGCAGTGGCGCAGTGCGCTCAGCGGGGAAGCGAGGGGCGAGTGGTGCAGGCGCGTGTGGGTGCTCAATTGTGTTCGCGCACTCGAGTGGCCATGTTGTGTTGTGTTTGGATCAAGGCGATGCGTGTGACACAGCGATGGCCATGCGGTGCTCTGGCACGCGGCAGCGGGAGGAGGGAGACGAGGGAGGAAGAGAGAGGATGACGGGTGGGGCCAGGTGGGTCCCACCCTTTATGAAATGAACTGAATTTTTCTGAGCACTGTAGTTTGCAAAATATTGAGAATTTGGAAAAACTCAAAATATGAAAGTTGCTCCATTTGAAAAGAGGAACATTTCATATATAGATATTTTTTGCCAGTTCGGCATATTTTTGAAAATACAAATTTGACTCCAATTCAAATTATAAAATTAATAAATATTAATATATAGACACTGTTTTTGACATTTTTGAAGGACTAAAATGCATTTTTATGATTTGGTCAAAATAGACTTTTTGTTCTAAATTATTTTATCTACAAAACATATTAAAGGTCCAACTTCAGATTGTCAATGTAAATGACACTTCTATAAAGGGTTTTGAAACTCCATTAATCATATATTTAAAATATAACAAGCAAACACCCAAACTCAAATCAAGATGCAAATGAGATGCTCATGAGATGCTTGTGCCATGTAATGTAAGATTTATTAAGCCTAATACCATGGATCTTACACTCCCGAGCCTGATTAGCGCACGCCATACCTCGACTGCCTCATCCGAGGGGAGCTCCCTGCAGACAAAACCAAGGCCTGGTGGATCGCTCGCCGGGTCAAAACCTTTGTACTCTATGGCAATGAAAGGGAGATCTATTGATGCAGCCCCACCAGAGTGCTGCAATGGTGCATCCCCACCGAGGAGGGGAGGAAGCTGCTCCATGACCTACACTCGGGGGGCTTGCGGTCACCACGTGGCACCACAGACCCTCGTTGGAAACGCATTCCGGCAGGGCTTCTACTGGCCGACCGTGGTCTCCACCGCCATCAAACTTGTTCGCTCATGCAAGGGATGCTAGTATTACACCAAGCAGACCCATCTCCCTACTCATGCTTGGCTAACTATCCCCATCACGTGGTCATTCGCAGTTTGGGGCTCGACCTTGTCAAACCCTTGAAGAAGATGACCATGGGACACACCCACCTGTTCGTGGCCATCGACAAGTTCTCCAAATGCATCGGCCATCGACAAGTACTCCAAATGCATCGAGGCTCAACCCATCACCAACATCTGGTCTGAGTAGGTAGTCTCGTTCTTCACCAACATCATCCATCACTTCGGGGTGCCCAATCTCATCATACCAACAACGGCAAGTAGTTCACTAGCAGGAAATTCCTTAATTTCTGTGATGACAATCACATCCAAGTGAATTGGTCCACCGTAGCCCACCTAAAGATGAATGGTAAGGTGGAAAGTGCCAATGGCATGATCTTACATAGCCTCAAACCAAGGATCTTCAATAAGTTGAACAAGCACGACAACAAGTGGGTGGCCGAGCTACCTTTAGTTTTATGGAGCCTAAGAATGACCCCAAGTCAGGCCACTGGCTTCACCCCATTCTTCTTGGTCTACGGGTCTGAGGCTGTCCTCCCCACTGACCTAGAGCAACGATGCTGCACACGAGAACATCCTTGACCAGATTGAGGAAGCTCAAGAGGTGGCTCTCTTGCACAATGCATGCTACCTACAAAGTCTTTGACGCTACCACGACAAGCACGTGCGCAATCAAGATCTTCAAGTTGGTGACCTGGTACTTCGGTGAAGGTAGAGCAATGAGGGACGACACAAGCTGACGCACCATGGGAGGGTCCTTACACCATAGCCGAGGTGCTCAAGCCCAGAACTTACAAGCTAGCTAACGGCAAGGGCGAAACCCTCATCAATGCATGGAACATCAAATAGCTATGTCGCTTCTACTCTCAGAGCCTCGAGGCTTTATAAATATTTTTCATTTCATGAATGAATAAAAGTTCTTTTGACTCTAGTACATTTCGTTCACCAAAAATAGGTAGAATCGACCCTGCCTCACCAGAGTTGAGCCTCCCTCGGGAGCTACAGGGAGGAACCCCCCTAAGTTCCTAAAAAACTCGCTTGCTTTTTTTGAAACTCGACATTGTAACAGAACCGACCAATTTATTAGAGCACAAGCACATAATCCGCCATTAATTCAGCAAATCATATGATTGAGACCTAATAAACCCGGTAGTCCATGAAATCTCGAAAGATTTCAAACTTTTGTGGCACGACCAAGATCGTAATAGTTTAGCGATTCCATTCACAAGTACACAGTTCGAACATAGTTTGAAACATCATCGGAGTACGAAATAGAGTTATTACAAACCAGTTTAAAGACTCAAAGTAGCGGAAGCGATTTTAGTTCAAATACCACACACACACATTTGAAATACAGTGCCAGGTCCTTGGTCCACATCCAGCAAAAGCATCAAGTCGAGAAGAGTGACCATGCCCAAGGTCTAATCATCTCCCAAGGCGGGATAGAAATAGTTCTGACAATAACCATAAAGCATCTCACCATCTGCAAAAACATGGGAAATAAAACCCTGAGTACGAGGATGTACTCAGCTAGACTTACCCGTCATAAACTAAAATAAAATGACTCCAAGGAGTATGCAAGGCTGTATAAGTAGGATAGCTGACTCATTTAAATTGTGGAAAAGCTTGCATTAAGAAACAATTAATAAGAACCTTCTAGCAATGTATTTTAATCTGATTATCCTTATCATGCTACATTAGCACCTGTACTAAACAAGCATGGTAATAATTATTCAACAGAAAGTAACCATTTCCGGTTGAGTATCTTTCAGTCTCAACAGCTCAACCATCTCATCTCTTGTTCAAATTCTTACTACGATGCCGCTGCTCAAGTCAAGTGTTCACTGTCCAGGAACGATGGCGATTATAATCGATTACTAACCAGCTGGCGGGTACTCCTCACACAAACCACACTCACCAGCCACGGTGAGCTACAGGTCACCGACATCCAATTTAGGAAAAACACGAGATCAACAGGTACCATCACATCCGGGCACCGTCCGGCTGCCAGCAGGGCGCACCATGCTATATTCAGGCCTTACAACCGCGTAACCCGTGGTCCCCCATCTTCACAAATGCGATGCGTACAGCAGGTCGACTCCCGGCCCAAATCAAAATTAGGCTTCGCGGTCGGAACGACTTATCCTTCCAGCTAAATGTGAGGCATAAATTCAATATGACTTGAGGACGTACAACGGACGGGGTCCTAGTTCGACACAGACGGGATAAACCACATTGAACCTCCAGTTCATTCTCAACTCCAATCCCGCCCGGTCTCGATTTATTATCTCCACATGGTTATCCAAGATAACAATGTATTCAACCATCCGAGTTACCACCTATAACTCACGGATGACAGGAAATCACCCGACTTCTACCGATCTAGTTAAGCAGGGCTAAGCAAATAATCGTACCTGAACCTAACAGGGTTGAAGTATAAACAGTGGCAAGGAATATAAGAATGCAGCAACGGTATAAAACAACGCCTATAACTTAATGCAGCAAACAAGTAAAGGACTCAAGTTAGATATTTTGCAAACCACAGGGAGAATGCTCCGGGGCTTGCCTTTCAGGAAAGCGCTTGGCTGGTGGTCGGGACACTCTGGAAGATCAGCTTCGGGATCCTCTTCTGCTGCTGCTTCCCGAACCAAAGCTTCCTGTTGGCCTTCCTCTCCTGGTGCTCCGGAAACTACCGTCTCGAGCTCTGACGATCCTGTATGATGCATAGTGCGTATGAATACTGTGCATACATATAAATACAATGCTGATGGTGATGGTAAATGAATGCTCAGCTAAGATGAATGATATGATATTTAAAAACATGTATGATAAGCACATGTCATCTGCATTCTCTTCTACCGATAAATCTCCAAATAGGCCTCGCATTAAAATTTACTTGCACACTATAAGGAATTATAAACAACCATTGTTTTGCACACTACACTCTACTGAACTAAAACCAATAGAAGATCATACATATCATGAATAGCATAAAAAGCATTTTTACACACATGAAATGATAACTCTAAAGCATTATTTATAAATAAAAGAAATCAGGGTATAACTACAACATGACTTTAGAATACTCAGAAAATTCTGTAAAAATTACAGAAGCTTAATCATACCAAATAAGGACTACCAAAAAATTTCAACTCAAAACAGTAAGTACTTTATCCTGCACAAAAATGACAAGGCAGCACAATTTCAGGGGCATAAAATACTTTGTATATAAAAGTATATCAAACAACAGATCTCAGAACATAATTAGCCCTAGATTGACATAAAAACACTCTCCAAAAAGTTTCATGCACAAACTCTTTATACATTATTTATTATGAATTATTTATCATCACATGAAAATAGGCACCATAACTAGACAGAGCAAACTTTCCACATGACATAACCTCATAACATTTTTCACAGATAGAGCATGACATAAGAAAACTAACAAACTTGGTCTCACATTTTTCTGAGCAACAGAGAATTAGTTATGCATTTCCTAAGATAAATATAATTAATAAGATAAATAAAGCTATACAGAAAAGTTTCAAAAATTCCACATTTCATATTTTTCATGCATAGATCATCTTATAAAAAAAATACTGCAAGTTGAACCAACTCATTTGGATGAAAAATGAGCAAGTTATGAATTTCCAAAGCTTTAAACAAAATCTGAAACCTATTCTGGAAAAGAAAAAGAAAAAGGCACTTTACACCGGGAACCCTGACATTTCCAGAAACTAACCAAGCCTTAAAAAGAAAAGCGCTGAGTCTGGTGACTTTACACTCAAGTCCGGGAAAGGACAGGAATCATGCCCGAGGTCCTTGCGGCGGGGGATGGTCGTCGGCATCGGGATTCCTCGCCGACCGCGAGGTCTCCGGCCGAGCCACGGTGACCAACAGACTCAACTCGTCAAAGCGGGCACCTTGGTGTAAAAGATGTGAACTAGGAGCGAGGTTTCGACCAGCGGCGACGAACAGCGGCGGACGGCGGCGAGGGTTGGCGGTACGCCGGCCATCTCGGGCCACGGCGGGGCAAACGGACCAGCCTAACAGCTCTAGCAGACCAAGACGGTTCGAACGGACTAGCTCAAGCGACGAATGGATGGCCGGAGCAACGTCGGCAATGTACGCCGGCGAGCGGCGGCGCGAATCCGCGACGGCGGATGGCCAAATTCGTCGGGCTCAGACTCTAATCGACCTCATGAACTACTCCAATCGATCCTACTCGATCAGACAGACACGATTCACTAGCTAATTGAGAGAGAGAGGGGTTGCTGGGCACGGCGGACCGCGCGGCGGTCGGGCGGCCATGACCGGCGAAGGAGAAGGTGGTTGATTCGACCTCTACCTTGGGTCTCGGTGGCAGGAGAGGTGCGCACGGTGTGGCTAGCGTCGAGGCGGAGCTTCTGGCAAGTCCTCGACAAAAAGTGTTTAGGCTACGGGGTGCGGTGGCGTGTGAGCTCTCGGCGGCGGCAATGGCGGGCGACGTCCGTGTGCTCGGGCTCGGGTGGAAGATGAAGGGCAAGGGCGTGTCTGGTGGCGGAGAAGAGAGGGAAGGAGAGACTGACGCGGTCGGGGCGACTTGAAACGGCCGCTCGGGCTCGGACCGAGGCAGTGCGGCGTTGGAGCTCATCGAGCGCGTGGCACTCATGCGCGCGGAGCGGGGCCGAGCGGAGGGCGAGTGGCGAGCCGTGGGACCGGGCGAGCGCGGTGCGGGGGATCCGTGTGCGGCGCTCGGGTGCGGGGTCGGAACAGCGGGCAGCGGCAGCGGCCCGGCGTACGGACGCCACGCGGCCGGCGTCGGGTCGGACAGCGTCGCGAGGAAGAGGAAGAGAGGAGGAAGAAGAGACTGTGCGGTGGGTCCCACTGCGCCAAGATTCGTGCAGACTTGATGAACCCCATATTTTCTAAATTAATCCGAATTTGAAGAAACTCATAAAAGATGAAATGTTCCTTTTGATGAGTAGAACATTTCACTTTTAAACATCAAAACCTAATTCTGCCTAGAATTTGAATTTCAAAAATGGGGATTTAAAATTAAAAGAAAATCATTTTTACAAACTGTTTTTGACATTTTTGACCCACTTCCAAGCCTTTTCATGAAATGACCCCAAAATAAGTTTTGCTCCAAATAATTTTCTCTACAAGCTTCATTTAACACTCATCCTCAAACAAGCAACCCTTCATATAGTTCTAGTTCAAGTCAAGGTAAGCACATATTTAAACTTTGTCATTTCATGTAACAAAAATGATGCAATTGAGATGGTTATGCTCATAAAGTGCAATATGATGCATGCTTAACACCAGAGTGTTACAGACATCTATTCTTTCATATATGCCTCGATACGTGCTCTCACTTAGTAGAAAATGCCACGTGAATATCCCAAGGGTCAAGGGATGTTGAGCCATGAGATCGCCCATGCCTCTACGCTATGGTACCTCCACTCACTCACCCCTCAAGGGGCACGACCGTGCACTGGGTTTACTAAGTGAAAACACAATTAGGCCAGCAAGAAAGAAAAGGACTTAAAACATGCAAAATATATACATCAATATAATGTATTTTAGGCCACCAAGGTCGCACCACCACAAGTCATAAAATACTAACTTATTACAGGGGCCTCCACGCCTAGATTTGGCTCACAGGCCCTCTTCATCGTCATCACCAGTGGGATGAGGGAGCACCTCGGCCTCGAAAAGCTTCGTGAGGTCATCGCCAGGTACCTCAGTCGCCTCAATCAATCCTAAGTAGACCTCATGGTTCTCTGCCTTGGACTTGTTGGGGTCGGAGAAGAAGCCACCGGTGACAAGGGACATGTTATACTTATAGCCAGAGCGGATGACCACCAAGGCCCTTTTCACTCCAAGGTGTAGCAGGCCTCAAATCTGCTCTGGAACCACCCTACCCAAGTTAGCCTTCCTGCACAAGAAGGGGTTCCTAGGTGCATCACCCTCGACGTCCACCACGGGCTTGACCCCTAGGCCATCATACACTAAGATGATGGCACCCCAGAGCTTCTCATTCAACTCTGCCTCGGCCTAGTGAAGATTTTGGAGTAGCGCAGCATTCCCTTGGGCCTCACTCAGTTGCGCCTTGAGGTCTGAAATACAAAGCAGGATTAACAAGACCCATGGAAACCTCGAGCTAAGAAGCTAAAGCAGAAAAAAGAAGGGACTCACCACTGGAATGAGTTTTGAGGGACACGATCTCGTCCTACAGCTCAGTGATCTTCTTATTGGCCATGACCAAGGCATCGGCCTTATCTTTTTCTCCACCCTCAGCTCCTCGATGACCTTGCCGGTGTCATTAAGAGCCTCCTCCTTCTCCCTAATCATCACCTTCAGCCCTACGGCTTCCGGATCCAGGGTCTCAACACACTTAGACGCTTGACCAATCCAGATGTTGAGGGAGTCGCGCTAGCGGGTGGTCTGTGCGAGGTCCCCCTCGAGCATTTTGGTGCGCTCCATCGTCAAGGCGAGGTCCTTGAGGGCTTTGTGCACCTCCTCTCGAGACTGCCGTGTATTCCTTTGTCTGGGTCAGTTCATCTTTGGCCCGTGTCGCCTCCTCTCACGCTATGGCAATGTCCTCCTTGGCCTTGGTTACCTCCTCCCAAGCCTTTGTCATTTCGGCTTGGGCGGTCTCGAGCTGTGCCTGCAGCAGGGGCACTTGCTCCAGCCTCCATGCGTCTGGTGGATGAACTGTGACTTCACGTAGGAGCAATCCCTCGGATCCTAAAATTAAAAAGAGAGACTCAGAGCAAAGTGGAAAAGATAGTTGGTTTAACATCACCACTAAAGAGGAATCACTCACATTGAAGCATTGACTAAGGTCCTTGGTGACAACATCAATGGCAGTGTGCAGGGAGTGTTCCATCCATTGACGAAACTCCATGATATGCTCCTAGCAGAAAACCTCCGTGGGATTGTTCATCATGAAGAGAGGCTCCCCCTTAGGGTCTTTCAGGTCCGAAAGCTGAAGGACGTCCCTGTTCTAGTGAGGGAGCTCCTTCACGCCCACTCACACATCGCCGCCATGATCCCGTGCCCCATGGACGGTGACCCTCTGGCACGGATCACCCTCATAGCCAAGGTCGGGAAGGACCCACCTAGCTCGGCCTTTGTCATGGGCGCGTCTTCTCCCAGATGCTCCTCCCTGTCGACAGGAGAGCCTCCCAGGGCAACGGCCAACCCAGGGGCATACAACAGCCCTCGACTGGTCAACGCCCCCACCTGCACATTGAAGGCCGATGTGGCCACCTCTTTTCCCTTATCCCCCGCACGCTCCACCGGTAGGGTCTGTCGCTACTGAGGGAGTATCCCTCACTCATCCTTGCCCGCCATCAACACCTCCATGAGACCACACGCAGCTCCGGCTGCTCCACCTCTCTCCCCGCCTCTGGTGGAACGTCATGGGGCACCAGTTTCGCTGGCTGGCTCGAGGCCTGTGGCTTCGACCACTTATCCTCCTGCCCTGTGTGCGGTGATACCTCCATCTCTCGCTGCTGCTACTGGTGGTCTTGCTACAGCTATGGCTGCTACTGCTTCTGCTGCTACTGCCCTGTGTGCGGTGATACCTTCTGCTTCTTCTTCCTTGAGATCAACATCTCAAGCAATCTCCCCATCCTTCTAATCGCTTGTAATACCCCTTGTACAAGCACTTAGGTGCAAAGCAATACAACACCTCTCTCCTCCACTGGACGTAGGGCCTTCTCTTGCCTGAACCAAGATAAATCTCATGTTTTGTGTTACATCACCATCTAGTTAGGGAACATGCAGCATCATCACTAGTTGGGTTCTTCTCCACGGGACAGAACACTGACAATAACCTCTTCCACTTCAATGGTGTAACTCTCATGGCATCTGTTGACACCGTTTTTCAACATGTGTCAATAAGGATCGAAGACTGGACTAATCGGCAAAGAGGATGATTTTTCTTCGATATTGCTTCTGATGTTGTCGATGAGTAGTTACCGATGAAGGAAAGGTTGATCTGGATTATTACCGATTGGGCTGAAGACGTGTTACCGATGCACTTGAGCCAACCCTCGAATACGACCCCTCGAGTCATTGACCCCTCGAGAACAGAAATTCCCTCGAGCCAATAGGCGACCCTCGAACATAGTATACTATCGACCGTCTACTCTCCGTACATTGTTGATGAAGTTAAAGAGCTATTGCCGATGAGAGTGATAGAGAGCTAGGGGATCATTGCTGATGAAGCTGAAAAGTTGTTAGAGGATCGTTGCTGATGAAACGAAAAAGCTATTGCCGATAAGATAGGCAGGAAGACTGGAAGGTTGTTGCCGATGCCAGGGATGTGCCGATGAAGAGATAACTTCATCATGACGGAAGCAGACAGAGGATCGACGACACGGAGCTTATGATTTTTGTATTATAGTTTAAGTCCAACTCCTATACAAGTTTTATTTCTTTAGTTTATTTCTTCTATATTTTGAGCTTTCCGTGTTAAATTAGGACTCTTCGATTAGCAGAGTATAAATATATGCCGAAGGTCATTGTAATGAACATCCAAGCATCAATAAACAAATCTACTTTTTATCGCAATTTACTTCTACCAGTACTTTACTTTTCGATGACTTCGTCAAGTATTTTCTTTTTCAATGAGTTCTTTCAAGAATCGACGGGCTGCATCAACTTGATCTTCGGTGACCTTGCAGGTTCCACATCTACCGAGCATGATTCAGGCTTTAACTTCCAGGTGTATCACTGTCGTCTTGTCTGATCTGTTCAATAGTTATCGAATACATTCTGAGCCTTGATGTCCGGGCGTATCGCTGTCGTCTCATTCGGTTTTTATTCAAATTATCATCCTTGTCGATTAGCAGGTCAAATCGACTGGCACGCTTTGGATATCGAATTTGGGTATTAGCCCGGTGTGTTTGTAGATAAGAATTTTGCATCAACACATCTTTTGGCACGCCTGGTGGGACCAAGTCAATAGATTTATCATGAAGAATCCTGCTAATATCAATCCAGAGAACATCATCGAGATATCAGAGTCAGATCTCAAGGAAGATCAGAAGCTTGCCATGAAAAAAGCCATGGAGGACTACAGGCAGCTTTGCTTAAGTCTTTCAGCATGAATAGGGGCGAAGAAGTCATCCAGAAGCAAGATCTGTCGTTGCCTAGACAGGTAACCTTTGATTCCAACCCTGGTAAATTACAAGAGATGGTTAATTCTGCATTGAATCAGGCTTTGATCAACCACTCCACTGTGGTGTCCAATACTGTTTACAATGCTGTTGTGCAAATGTTAAGAGACAGACAAGCACCAGGTTATGTCAGGCCGGCATATCATCAGCCGGGATCGGCATCTGTCATTACTCCATCGGCAACTCTAGCCTTTGAGAGTATGGAAGCGCCTACTCCTCCAGCTTTATCAGGATTATCTAACATTGAAGCCACGCCGATAAAATCAGATTTAACGTCTCAGGAAAGGCAGATTACTCAATTGGGTATAGATCTATCGGCATCGGCAATGTCAGGTCCTTCAGGTCAACACAGTCACGTTGCTACTAATTGGTGGGGATATGGGATGCCTCCAGGACCATCTACTGCCAATTGTGGATTGCCTCAAGTGCATGATGTAGCAGGAAAGAGTCCTATGGTATCGGCAACTTTGGTCCGACCGATGACCCAGGTATCACATTATTCTACTACAACTCCTACTATACAGCCATTGTCAATGGGATTCGACGCGCCTCCGCAGCAAACGTCTTATGTGAATCCATTGGCAAGCTCCCTGCCAATGCAACAGAAGGTTTCTACAGCAGAACAACCCATAGTGCCGTTTGTATCTCAATCTGGGTTAGCTGCAAATCAAGGAAATTATGCTGGTTATCATCCAATCATACAAGAGCATCAATTGTCAGCGAGCTATCAGCCATCGGCAAGTCAGGTGCCGATGAGTTATAATCACAATTGGTCAGGGCAAGCATCAGCTCAGCAACATGCTACTCAGCCAAGCTACCAGGCGATGGGGACTTAGCAGTATTGTCCACAGGTAGCTTTCCAGGATCAAACATCGGCAAGACAGCTGATGAGCTTTGCTCCGCAGACTAGTGCTGTGAATATGTCAATTCCTCCAAACCAAGTACAACAAGGATATGTAGAAGCATATCAGCCAGCTCCTCCAGCAGAGATTCAGCCAGTGCATCGGCAAGATCAAGATGCGTTTTGGACCAATAAGATCGCGAAAGTGATGAAAGAGCAATTTGGGATTCAGCCCAAGATTAATACTTACTCTTATCAGACTCCGTACCCTCCAGCTTATGACTCAATTCCTTTCCCAAATCGGTACAAGGTGCCAGATTTCACTAAGTTTTCTAGGCAGGATGATACATCGACGATGGAGCACATCAACCGATTCATCATCCAGTGTGGAGAAGCTGCTAACAGGGATGAGCTGAGGATCCGTTTATTCTCATCCTCTTTGTCTAGATCGGCATTCACGTGGTTTATCTCATTGCCACCAAACTCTATTCTTACTTGGGCCAATCTAGAAAGATAATTCCATATGTACTTCTTTGCTGGTGTCCATGAAAAGAAGCTTACCGATTTGATGAAATTGAGACGGCGAAGCGACGAATCGGTGGAGAGTTTTATGCAAAGGGTAAGAGACATGAAGAACAGGTGCTACAGCCTAGTGCTTGATGATCGCCAGTTAGCTGGTTTGGCTTTCCAGGGTCTGTTGCCGCATCTCAGGGACAAGTACAATTCTCAGGAATTTGAAAGTCTTAGCCATATTATGCAGAGGATCTCTGATCAAAGTGCTCGAGCTCCAGAACCTAGGAAGAGCTGAAACAAGAAGGTGTCCTTTGTAGAAGAGGCAGAGGAGTCAGATTCAGATGAAGAACCAACTATCGGCTTGGCTGAGTGGGTAAAGGGAAAGAAGCCGATTTCTTGTCCTTTCGGTCAAAAGGAGCCAGAGAAGTTCACATTTGATATCATGAAGGCCGATAAAATATTTGATCTGCTGCTTCAAGAGGGCCAAATCAAGCTATCACCCAATCATGTGATTTCATTGGCAGATGAGCTAAAGAAGATGAGGTACTACAAGTTCCATAATGCAACTTCACACAGTACCAATGAATGTAAAGTTTTCAGGCAGCAGTTGCAATCGGCAATTGAATCTGGGAGAATCAAATTCGATAACTCTAAAGCTCAGAGGCCGATGAAGATTGATCAGCATCCTTTCCCTACAAACATGGTGGATGCAGTAAGCAAAACCAAAGTGTTGACATCGGCAAGCGCTAAGAGGAGAGCATCGGTAGATCCTAGATATCAAGTAACTACCGATGACTTGAAGGGGAAGGAAATAGTTGAAGAAAGTAGCAATTCCAGGAAACCTCCTAGACTCACTCCATACAGAGTGTCAGTTGATCGATATCGGCATCGGCAAGAGGAGTTGCATTGGGAAGAATGGCATCGGCATGAAGATCATTAGAGATGCCCCTTCTTTATCTACTGCTGGGAAGAAGGCATTAAATTGCCTACTGTTGATAACTGCCCCGAGTGCAATGGTTATGATCGAACCGATCAGACAAAAAGAAGACCGTATTATGGTGATTAGGGCAAATACATCAATGAGCCAATCAGGGGAAGAGCATCGGTACATGATCGGCTGGGGGGCAGAACCAGTGTACATGAAAGGCTGGGCAGACATGATGACTGTTTGCCGATGAACCGAGAGGAGCTCGAGGAGATGGCCAATGCGAGAGTTCCTGATGAGGCGATTCTTTGTAGAGATCCCAATAGAAACTGCCCAGATTCAAGTATAAAACTTTATCAGCCCGTCTGGAGATGAAGCTTCCTTAGTGGTGCCCTGTAGGTCTAACGATGACTCAGAAGAGGAAATTGCAGTGTGAGTGTAAAGAGGAAAACTCCCGTGGGGCAAAAACTCAAGTATGGCAGCCGAAGCGCAAAAATAAAGGCCCATCGGCAGATATCAATATGGTTTTCATGTTGCCGATGAAATTCTAAACACTTGCCGATGAAGAAGAAGAAAACAGATAAAGTACTTGTTCAAAAAGAGTGTGTCGGCACTACGTTAATATGAAGTTTTACAAGTTGTCAATGCATTACTTTGCTAATGAGGAAGAAGGTTTACAAGTTCAACAATGAACGGATGGTTGATATCGCACACAGGCAAATTTGGTCGGCTTCCTCCAGTGTCTTTGCGTCTTCATCGGCATTACTTTCAACTGACTTGATTTTCTTCTTAAGCGAGCATCTTGAGGGCTTGATTGTCCCTTTCTTGCTGGAGAGTTTTGATAGCTTCGAGCATTTGGGCCTTCTCCTAATTTGCTGCGTCCAAGGCTTCTTTGATTTGTCTCAGCTCCGCTAGCAGGGCTTCTCTTTTTGCTGATAGTTGAGCAATTGTTTCTTCCAGATCTGCACAGGAGGCTTCTAATTTATTGATGTCTTTGTGTTTCTCATCGGCAAATTGCTTGTGCTTCATCATGTCCTCCTAGAGTTTTGCCTGAGTGGCTCTATCGGCAATTCGCTGGGCAGCCCTCTGGTACTGCAGCTGCCGACTCTCCAGATGTGCAGCTTGGAAGAGTGCTTCCTCGACATCAGCAGGAATATGGCCTCAAATTTCTTTGAAGGTTGCTCTTGCGGAATTAGAGTCCTGGATCAGCAAAGAGGTCTCCTGTTGCAGCAAGGATAATAACGTCTCCAGCCGGGATTTGGTTTCAGATGATAAAGCCTCAAGGACTGGAGTAGAGCTTTCTTCATTTTCATCATCATTAGGAATATCTCCGATAATAGAGAAAGAGAATAAACTATCGGGGGAATCTTGCTCCTAGAAAGGAAGAAGTTGTTAGCTGAAGCATTTAAGTGTCAAAGATTAGCTAAGGGAGTTAACTTGTTTCAAGGCAATCTCTCGCCTTTGGCTTGAAGAAGCAACCTCGGGTATAATTGCCGATGGCGTTTCCTGTGTTGGTACCTCGATCGGCTGTTGCTGTGATACCTATGCCGATGAAGATCCTTGTACGGGTACAATTGCCGATGGAGAAGTCTGCACAGGTACATCAGGTGATATCGGGCGAAGCGAGGATGCTGTTGGTGAAATTGGAGCTTGTGTAAGTCTTGCCCACTTTGATTGTGATTCTTCACCCAATGAAGCCTTGCGCTTGTGAGGAGCATCGACATCGGAGGGCTGGGGGGCATCGGCAATGGATAGCTGAGAAATCGGTGCACTTGGGACGGTTGCCGATGCAACTATTTGGAGCTGTGAGAGGAGCAGATAAGCAAAAATGCCGATGTGATGAGCAGAGATCAAATTGACAGTACCTCTAGAAAATCATCAAGGACGACGAAGTGTGGTGAAGAAGGTGCTGCGGGTGGAGACGAAGGACAAGTTACCGATGAAGATTCGATTGGTGTAGAATTTGCGCCCTGAAATGTGAAATCGGTAAATCACAGCAATCGGTATCTACAAAAGAAAATAGGATGGTCACCTGGAATGTCTGTGCTGAAGGAGCGGCTGTGTCCGATGGAGCCGCCATACTTCTGGTCGATTTTTGTTTGGAACTCTTCTTGGAATGACCGCGGCACATCAGAATATCTAATGTAGGAGCTCTTTGGCCGATTATAGATGTCGGGGATATCGGCCGCAGCTTTATAACTTTGCCACTCCTACTTAGTGTGGGGATCGGATCGTCAAATTGTTAAGAAAAAGTTAGTTGCCGATGGATTAAAGGGAAGTTGAAAGAAGTGCAGATGGTCAGACTTACCGCATCGGCAGGGATGGTGTGATCGGGATCGATGAGATTCCAGTAAAGGTGAGGAGATGCAAAGAATAGCTGCTCTTTCCATTCTTGCCACCATAATCTGAAGGACTCGGTGATGAAGGAAGCCGGTGCCCAATCGGTCAGATCAACATTAGAGGTATCGGCATTGGGAGGAAGAGTTGCTATCTTGCACCAGTCCATGATATTAGTAATGGTTTCTCTCGGCTTGATCATATCGGCAAAGCAAAGTTTGATGGGCAGTTGCCCGAAGGCCAGTTGTCTTGCTGCTGCTGATGGATTATAGAACTCATATGTGGGGTTGATGTTCTTCCCACTTCCAAACATGTTGACTGGGATGGCTCGACGAGTGATCATTGCATTAAGGATATCGGCATCTTTGTTAAGGGCATCATCGGTAAAGTTGAAAAGCAAAGGGAACCTTGCTTCTTCATCAATGTAAGGACCTAGGCCCGAAGCTCAGGAGGGATGCTGATATAGAGCTTATGGAAGAAATTGCCAACTTGGGCTCTGTCTACCTCTGCCCATGGTAGTACTGCTAAGGCTTCTCCGAAATTGAGGGGAGGGCGTGTTGCCGATTCTTCTTCCCCGAGTTGATAATCCTCAGGGAGGTCCCGTGGGAAGTGCTGGGAGAACAGATCAACGTGGAGATACTTGTGCATATGGGCATTCAGCCACATGTTGATGAACCACCAAGGGCCTCCCAGATTGCCGATGGACTCGCCTTGCAGCAGCTTTTGTGAGACTTGATGGAGGAGGTGATAAGCTGAACCAAGGAGGTATCGGCCAAGAGGAAGTCTGACCCCGTTAGCCAGCATCTCTGCTGCAGGTAGATGCATATTGGTTGGCCCAACTGTTCTACTGCAGAAGATGAACTTTTCAAGCCACATGTTCAAGAAAGCCGAATGTTTTGTCTGACTGACCGATTCGGATTTCTGGTATTCTTTGATGTATCCAGTCCACCCGTCGATGTTTCGGGTGGTTAACCGATGCTCGGGCTTTCTCTGAAATAAAGTGTTGTCATCGGCAGTTGAGATATCTAGACTAGTTAGCATGAATACATTGGCAAGTGTTGGAGAAGCTGGTCCATGTTTGAAAAGGAAGGCGTTCATGATGTCAGACCAAAAGTAAGATGCAGCGATCAACAGCGATTCGTTCTTCTCCATATCAGCAATGGACAGTTTAATGCATTGGTCCAATCTACGCTCTGCCCAATAAAGTTCCATTGGCCTGGCAATCCTCAAATACCAATCCTTCCATCCTTTTGTGGTCTTCAGCCAAGACCAGAAAGTGTCAGTCCAAAGATCCAAGTCAAAGTTCTAAGCTCTAAAAGGGATTCGATTGGTTTTTGTGGTTATAATGTCAATTGGATCTGGGTTCCCCATTGGACCTAAGAAAATGAATTGGTCTCGATGCGTAGGGATGACGAGCTTATTGCAAAGTTCCTATATTAAAGATCAAGGAGGAAGATAAAGAGGAATCCTGGGCTATGCGGAAAAGGAGAGAAGAATATCAAAAATGAATGGAGAAGAAAATTAAACTTGGGGACGTCGAAGTTGACAGCCATGGCTGCGGATGAAGCTGAGAAGAGCGAGGAATGCTGATGGAAGATTGCCGCTGAGAATGCCACCAGTCGAGTTCGCCGGAAGACTGCTTATGTCGCCGTCAGAGAGAGAAAATGCTAGGGTTGAATCAAAAGTGAAGGATGGGTCGCGATAAAGGAAGTGTTTTATGGGCCCATTGATACAGGGTTTTTATGGTGGCGTGCACAATGACCGAGGAGACATTCAGGTGGCTCGGCAGTGGGTAATCATGACCTGGAGGAAATTTTGGTGCATAAAGTATTTTATACTCCGAAATTGGGGGCATGTGTTGACACCGTTTTTTGACACATGTCAATAAGGATCAGAGACTGGACTAATCAGCAAAGAGGATGATTTTTCTTCAATATTGCTTCTGATGTTGTCGATGAGTAGTTACCGATGAAGGACAGGTTGATCTGGATTATTGCCAATTGGGCTGAAGACGTGTTATCGATGTACTTGAGCCAACCCTCGAATACAACCCCTCGAGTCATTGACCCCTCGAGGACGGAAATTCCCTTGAGCAAATAGGCGACCCTCGAACACAGTATACTATCGGCCGTCTGCTCTCCGTACATTGTCGATGAAGTTAAAGAGCTGTTGCCGATGAGAGTGATAGAGAGCTAGGGGATCATTGCCGACGAAGCTGAAAAGCTGTTAGAGGATCGTTGCTGATGAAACGAAAAAGCTATTGCCGATAAGATAGGCAGGAAGACTAGAAGGTTGTTGCCGATGCCAGGGATGTGCCGATGAAGAGATAACTTCATCATGACGGAAGCGGACAGAGGATCGATGACACGGAGCTTATGATTTTCGTATTATAGTTTAAGTCCAACTCCTATACGAGTTTTATTTCTTTCCTTAAAGAGATAGAGTTCGTATAAGGAATTAGTTTATTTCTTCTATATTTTGAGCTTTGCGTGTTAAATTAGGACTCTTCGATTAGCGGAGTATAAATATATGCCAAAGGGCATTGTAATGAACATCCAAGCATCAATAAACAAATCTACCTTTTATCATAATTTACTTCTACCAGTACTTTACTTTTCGACGACTTCGTCAAGTATTTTCTTTTTCAACGAGTTCTTTCAAGAATCGACGGGCTGCATCAACTTGATCTCCGGTGACCTTGCAGGTTCCGCGTCTACCGAGCATGATTCTGGCTTTGACTTCCGGGCGTATCGCTGTCATCTCGTCTGATCTGTTCAACAGTTATCGAATACATTCTGAGCCTTGATGTCCGGGCGTATCGCTGTCGTCTCGTTCCGTTTTTATTCAAATTATCATCCTTGTCGATTAGCAGGTCAAATCGACTGGCACGCTTCGGATATCGAATTTGGGTATTAGCCCAGTGTGTTTGTAGATAAGAATTTTGCATCAACAGCATCAATTCTTATAACTTCATGCCACATGTATGCCTATATATATGAGGGATTATGTATTGGAAACGAAATAAGAGAAAAGTGAACCGCTCATTTCCTTTCTCTCTATCTCGTTCTCCATATTCATACATACATGTTCTTGATAGTTAAAGTAGTTATTATATAACACGTTACCAACATGGCTGCCTCTAAAAGCTTTCAAGAACTAGGTAACGATCTTTATATTGATCATAATATTATTTTTGGTGGTAAGACATTATCTTTTCTATTTGTTTCTATATTTTATCATTGTACAATTGTTTGAATTTCCATTCTATATATTTTGTAGTTTACTATGTCAAATCTTGCCAAGCTTGATTTCATTGCTTTGGATATTTTGGGAAAGAATTATATGTCATGGGTGCTAGAAGTTGAAACTCACCTGAATGCCAATGGGCTTGGTGAGGCGATAAAAAATGATAATACATCTAGCCAAGATAAAGCTAAGGCTCTGATTTTCATTCGCCACCATCTCCATGAATGTTTAAAGGTTGAATACCTTATTGATAAGGATCCCCTTGTTCTTTGTACCTAACTAAAAGAATGTTTGATCATCAAAAAACAGTGATCCTCCCTAAAGCTCGTCATGAGTGGTTGCACCTAAGGTTGTGATACTATAAAAGTGTATCTGAATACAATTCAGCCATGTTTAGAATCACATCAATATTACTATTGTGTGGAGAAAAAGTAACAGATCAAGAGATGCTAGAGAAAACATTCTCCACATTCCATGCATCAAATATGTTGCTTCAGCAGCAATACCGTGAGAAAGGATTCAAGAAATATTCTGAGCTTATTTCTTGTTTGCCTGTGGCTGAACAAAACAATGAGCTTTTGATGAAAAACCATGAGACACATCCAAGTGGTTCACATCCACCCCCTGAAGTAAATGCAACAAGATATGGTGATCAAAATAGCAGGAGTGGACGCGGGCGTGGCTACGGACGCAGACACGGGCGTGGGTGCGGTCATGGATATGGACATGGCCGTGGTAGAGGAAGTTATGGTGTTCAATTCAAAAGCACCTATAAGATCGAGGCAAGAAAGGGGAGATAAAGATAAAGGAAAAAATGATGAAACAAAAAATGCATGCCATCGTTGCTGTGGAAGATCTCATAGGACATGCAATTGTCGCACACCAAAATATCTTGCTGATCTCTATCAAGAATCACTTGAGAAGAAGAACAAAAAGATAGAGACAAACTTTGCAAGTGGTAGTGGTGATAATATTTTGGATGATAATATATTCAGTGTGACAGATAATGGAGAATATGGCCACAACATCACCGCAACTCATCTTGATGTTTCTGATTTCTTCACCCAAGAATAAATGATCATGTTGTTATTTACTTCTTCATGAAAGAATAAGTATGATGTAACAGTAGTATCATTGAAGTATGTATCATCTTATAGGAGAATGGATGAACCATTGCCTCAAGAGCTTGCAAATGAAGAAAATATATGTATAATATAGATAGTGGAACAACACATACTATCTTGAAGAATAAAATGCATTTTTCCTCTCTTACATTGCAAGATGCAGTTGTTCATACTATATCTAGAAGTGCTAAATTGGTAGAGGGCTTAGGAAGAGCCATGATAAAGTTACCTTGTGGGAAAAAGATAGATATAAACAAAGCACTTTATTCCCTAAAGTATCAAAGAAATTTATTGAGCTTTAAAGATATACGACAAAATGGCCATCATATAGAGACAATGTGTGAAGCTAACATGGAGTACCTCAACATTACAAAGATATCAATGGTGAAAAACTATGTGTTGGAAAAATTACCAGAATTACGTTCTGATTTATACTATACAAGTCTCAAAGAGAATGAATCAATATATGGCGGTGGAACAGAAGTTCACCAGTCATAACAATTTTATTATTTGGCATGACCGGTTAGGCCATCCCGGATCACTAATGACGCAAAAAATTAATAATAGTTTGTGTGGGCATAAACTCTAGAACGAAAAGATTCCTCAATCAAATGACTTCTTGTGCATTGCATGCTCTCAAGAGAAATTGATTGTGCGCCCATCACTGGCTAAAATTGGACATCAATCCCTCGCTTTTCTATAGCACAAACGAGGAGACATATGTGATCGAATTCATCCACCAAGTGGACCATTTAGATATTTTATGGTTTTAAATTTTTAATTGATGCATCAACTAGATGGTCACACGTCTCCTTACTCTCAACCCGCAATGTAGTTTTTGCGCAGCTATTGGCTCAAATAATCAAGTTAAGAGCTCAGTTTCTGGATAACCCAATCAAAACTATACGCATGGATAATGCTGGTGAATTTACATCAAAAAGTTTCAATGAATATTGCATGTTGATTGGAATAAGTGTTGAACATCCAGTTGCACATTTTCATACATAGAATGGTCTTGTAGCATCATTTATTAAATGTCTCCAATTAATAGGAACACCGTTACTAATGAAGTCAAAACTACCAATATCTGCGTGGGGACATGCTATTTATTCTGCATGCAGCAACATTAATTTGCATCAGGCCAACAAGTTATCATAGTACTTCCCCTCTACAGTTGGTTTTTGGCAAAGAGCCAGATATTTCCCTTTTAATAACTTGTGGGTGTGCGGTGTATATCCCAATTGCTCCACCAAAGAGCACAAAGATGGGATCTTAAAGAAGGTTCGGAATATTGGGTATGAATCCCCATCTATAATTAAGTATCTTGAACCATCAACTGGAGACTTGCTAATTGCCATTTTGATAAATCAAATTTCAATCAAATTTCTGAACAACAGGGGGAGAAAATAAACAGCTGAATAAGAAATATGTTGGTATGAATTATCATTGTCTCATTTTGATCCTCGTACAAAACAAAGCGAGCAAGAAGTTCAAAGGATAATTCATTTACAAAATTTAGCAAATAATTTGCCAGATGCTTTTATAGACTTGAAAAGAGTGACTAAGTCATATATTCCAGCCGCTAATGCTCCTAAAAAATTAATGTCCAAGATGGACAACAATCTATTGCTAATGACTCAAATGCTACTATAAAACGTAGTAGACCATTGGGTTCCAAAGATAAAAATCCTTGAAAATGAAAGGGAGCAAAGAATCAAGATGGTCAAATCGAGGAAATAATAAGTCAGGAAAAATCTCCTGAAGAAAATGAAGACATGACTCAAGAGGAGACAACGTGACCTTATTCTTCAGCAGATGAGATCCCATTAAACTATGTCATGTCGGGAAAAATTTGGAACCGTGACAAAGTCACCATCGATGATGCATTTGCATATAATCTAACGCTAGAAGTTCTGGATAATAATGAGGATCAAGAACCTCACTCAATCGAGGAATGCAAAGAAAGAAAAGATTGGCCAAAATGGAATGATGCAATTCAAGCAGAGTTAAATTCTCTCACAAAATGAGAAGTTTTTCGGCCCATAACCCGTATACCAAATTTTGTCAAACCCGTTGCTTCTCTCTTCTTACTAGCTTCAGAGGTGTGCCTTTAAGACACCCACCTCTGAGAAAGGGGCCTATTTTTAAAGACGGCCTTTAGGACTTCAGGAGGCCCACCTTTAGGAATTAGGACTAGCTAGTCCAAACTCTAATAAGCCAACCAAGCTACACCCTCTCGGTCCGAGTTTTGAAAACTAATCATATGTTTACTTTAAGGACCATGTGAAATGCGTTGGACTTGACCTAGTTTTTTGGGTTGGATTAGACAGTTTGAGGGATGGAGCCATTTTAATTCTTCGTTTGGTTTCAGCGATTAAACGGATGGGGATGGATAGTATTTTAACCTCATTAACTTCTGCCTGCTGTGAGACCAAACTATAAACCACACAACCAGCATCTAGCTCATGACCACCAGATACCGATGAAAACGGTACAGATATTTTCCGACTGTATTCGGTACCGAATTCGTTTAAAGGGTTTTAATCCGTCCGTCTCTGAGTCTGGATATTCAATCTGATATCGTATCTGTATCCAAATATTGAAATCACATATTTATAATGTTGACATCCAACCGTATCATATCCGACATGGTTGACACTATCCGTATTCGAATCCGAATCCAAACAAAAATATGAAAATAAATATGGTATCGGCGATATACATTCGTATCTGATCCATTTTCACCGGGACCACCAGATCTGGACCGCCTGCTGCCCATCGTTGAGGGCCAACGAGGAAGCAGCTGTGCGGACCAGAAATGGAGGAAGCCACACGGACCAGCGATGGAGGAAGCCGCACCGCATCAACGATGGAGGAAGCCACGCGAACCAACACTGCGCCGCCCCGCGCTCGTGCCCTCGGCCGTGACAGCTATCCCCGACCCGCCTGCACACTGATGAGGAGCGCCACCGACGACCAAGCCCCTGCCTTGATGGCAGCCCTGACGAAGGAGCGCCTCTGTGCCACACCACTGGCGATCGAGCCCCCTCCTTGATGGCGGCCCTGAAGGAGGAGCACTGGCTCGCCATGCCACCTGCCGCCAAGCACCCGCTCCATTGAAGAAGTCGTGCATCCTGGAACCCGCGCTGCCCCATGCTCGCGTGGCCCAGTGCAGCACCCACCCGCTCGGCTCTATGCGGACAGAGGAAGAAGAATGAGGTAGACGATGTTCCATTGGGTTGACTTGGTCCCTTCGATTTGGAGGTGCTGGTAGTACCCGCATATTGTGGGAATATACTCTTCTGGGTCCGACCCACTCTGACCTCGGCTGCCCTACTATACAAATACATGCTAAGTAAGGCTGTTTTTGAGATAAGTAGTTAATATTTATAGTGCTCTATTTCAGGTTTGGGCGTCATCAAGTTCATTAGATAAAATGGTTATCACACTAGAATTAGTTAAGAGGTGGTTTGGTTTTTTTTATGAAAAAAGGGGTGGTTTGTATTGTGGCCCATCTCTAGATATAGGTGAAATTTTTGGAGACATGGCACCTAATGTAGAGTTGTTTGAATTGAGAGGTAGTAGCTATTCCTAAGGTGGCATTTTTCTATGAATAGTTGTTGTAAAAAAATCCATAACATTTTGGAATGGAGTAGAATAAAATCAAAATTTATATTACAATTGAGGATTTTGACGAGACCTAAACCTTGCAATTGATAAGTTTTTTTATTCTGAGGCTAACGATTCGACATTGATCATTATGCATTGGTACCAAGATCAAGTCCTAGACAAGCAGACTTAATTTTAATACATGGTACTGTAACAATGACAATGGCTCCATATCTACTTTGATTATATGTGAGCTTAGTGTCTCATTTTTTCATTTTAATTTTGCAATTCTAAAAATTAAAATTTTGAACTCTGCATACGATCTTGGATGGAGACACGATCTTTATCAAAGTTGTGCTCTACAAAATCAAAAACTTTCTAGTTGCAATTTTTCAATTTGAGATGGTTTAGGGGACTAAATCTTTAATAAAAGGTTCATAAAAGTTACTCCCTCCATTCTCTTTTCTTAGGCATGTCCAGGGGTTTTTTTTATGGTATGCTAGGCGTGGGATAGCTTCCGAGGCAGGAGTCAAAGAGCAAGCGTCTGCATTTACCCATTTGTAACAAACCTGAAGCGTTTTATTTTGCATGTGCTTGATTGCACTAGTTGGTTTATTTCACCGTGGCTACGAAACGATTCTCTGCCTAGCTCTCTAAAGTTCCTTGGTGTATAAAAATATGTCCTCTGCACCTAAAGAATGAGAATGGAGGGAGTACTATAAAATAATAGCAAGCATTACATGTGTAGTCATGACTCATATAAGTGATGATGTAGTGGTGTGCAAGTGTCACATGAGGCTTGAGGTCCTCAAATCCCGACGGAGTTATCAAAAAAAATCTTGCCAAAGGCACACATGCTTATAGTCCTAAGATTTTTTCTACTGTTTTTCAAATTTTATTTTGGAAATATGTTTTTCAAATCCTGACAAAGCCACACATGCTTATAGGCCATTACCATCACTAAAAAGTGATTTCTAGGTAATGTTGAAACTCAATTTA
This sequence comes from Bothriochloa decipiens, assembly GCA_023333625.1. NCBI lineage: Eukaryota > Viridiplantae > Streptophyta > Magnoliopsida > Poales > Poaceae > Bothriochloa > Bothriochloa decipiens. The sequence goes on from CM041633.1 coordinate 7,869,290, forward strand.
TATGGGTGATTAGTAACCCGCCCTGACAAAAGTCTTGAGACATATGGTAGAAGGTTTGAATTCGGCTGCCTGAATGTCATTTTAACCACTCAATATTATTTCAGTAGTGATTGTTAGTGACATTTTTGTGTAGGTTCCTGAGATAGGTTTGAAAAAACATAGTTTAGAAGTAATTAGCAACTATGTGTGTGCATTACAACGGGACAATGTATAGGTTACTGCTCAATCCTTATTTCAATTTAATCAATCCAAGTCCCACAATAATTCTTGGCGTAATAAATATAAATTAAATCAGCATAAGAAATAGATTGAAGATTGGAAGTTTGGTTGAAAAAGGTGGAAGGTGAGCCACACGTCCGGTCAAGCCATGACCCATGGACTTTGGGCTTGGCAAGCCAAGCGATATGAGTGGTGTTATACCAACAAAGGCGTGCTGTAGCTTAAAAGTCTAACTCATACCATGTTGGAGGAGGATGCCGTCTACCTCTACGGCTCTACCAGGCCTCCTCTAACTCTAATAACTATGAGTCAATGTTTGCAATTTGCAAAAGCAGAATGGTGAAAGTGAGGACGAGAGACTGAGGAATGGAAATAAGGAATGGACGGATAAGAGAAGAGTGACGGACAAAATGATTACTATGATTTAATTTTAGAGATAGACTAATGGAAAGATTGAACATGTAAAAAAATTGACATAGACTAATGGAAAGATAGAACATGTAAAAAAATTGTACTATAAAGTTCTTTCCTATATATTTTCATAGGAGATATAAAGTAGACATTCCATCCACACTACGCGCACTTAATTATGCATGGACAAGCACCTATACACAGGAAAAAAAATATTAGGGACCAACAAGGAGTCATATGTGTTCACGCGCACCAGCAACAGTAAGTACAATTAGTTAAATTGGACCATGAGCCCGTACGTAAAACTACACGGCTAGACCTTGGAATATGATCATCTCTCATATATAATCTGTTGCATCGTTTATTGTCTTTTGTGTGTCATCACTCATCGGGGGCGTCGTCCGGCAGCTTGCTTGTGTCCTCCATCTCTCCCTTGAGCGCCTTCAACTGACTATTCTGTAGTCCAACGATGTAGTCGATGGTGTCTCTAATAATCAACATTTTGTTCATCTGAACAATGATAAATAAAATGTTGGACGCATACATAAATGCACTGATGCACAAGAACCATGCATATATTCTGATGAGAAAAAATATGGGGTTGGAAAACAATGCCTACTTTCTTAAAAATTGTCTACAAAAATGCATAAATTAACGTAGGGGATTGAAGTTATGAAACCATAGGTATGATGTTGGCTTCCGTTTGTAACATCACCACGATCTCTTCTACCTCAGTAACAAGCAACATCACGCTCCTACATGTGCATACAATCTCTTGTTCCCTCGATCGACATGCCCATACCTTTGTGATGTTCGGGACGAGTGAACGAAGCCGGTAGAACCCTTCGTTCATCTTCCTCCGGCGATTTCGCTCCATTATGATAGGTCACAGCCCGTGCATCTGCTGCTCCTGTTGCGCAGCCTTTGACCGCGAGCTCCCCGTGGCCGATTCGGCGTCAACCACGGCGTGTGGAACCTGCTGTGCCACTAGGAACGGGTATGGGCAACCGCACTCATGATTGCCGGGTACCTCTGGCGGCAATGCCTGCACGATACATGCACGTTCGAGCCTAAACCATGACGCGGTAGCTAGCTTAAGTTTAGTTTCTAATTTTCTATGTCTTGTGATTATAAGCTTACACATGGTGTAGACGACGGTGTAGCCTTGCAAGTTCCATAGATGGCCAAGCAACGAAGTACGATCCGTGGGAAATAGCAAAGCAAGGATTAGTTGGTTCCCCGAACCCGTCACTAGGAATGGTTATCCAAACCAGGGAGGAGGCTGGGTTAAAGGAACGGCTCAGAGCAAAACCGTATCTACTTTCCATTTTATTCAGAGTCTCGATAATACGATGTGTTGTTGGTCTCTTCGCGGGGTTAGACTCAATACACTCCACTATAGGAAACTGGTGCTTTGCCGACTGCAAAAATCTTTGCCAACTGTTTTTTTTCGACACTCGGTAAAGAGGGCTCTTTGCCGACTGGAATTTCAGGCAGTCGGCAAAGGCCGGCCAGGGCCTGACGGCATCCACGCCATCATCTTTGCTGACTGCCACACCGTCAGCAGTCGGCAAAGGTGTAGGCTTTGCCGACTGCCAGCCTGTATGGCAGTCGGCAAAGATTCTTTGCCGACTGCCACAGATGGCAGTGGGCAAAGAATTTTTTTTTTGATTTTCGATCCCAGTTTTTTTGTGTTTCCTTGCTACACTAAGTACATCCCAAATTTATTTAGCTATATTCCATTGATTTTTCTGTTTCTTTGATTTTTTTCGGCAACTCCAGATTTGAACTGCAGATACATGAAATAATGGAATCCGGTGATTCAAAAATTGATATTCATGATGTTTGGAGCATGTTGAGGCTGTGTACAGGGCCTCGCGTGAAATTTCGACCTTGTTGGTGTCGGAACACGCCGAGTCACATGCGTGGAAAGTGTTTTTAAATTTTATAAAATCCAAACGGAGTCCGAAAATGACAAAACCTGACTACATGTCTCGCTATCGCATGTGGAGGCTATGATAAAAAATTGAGAAAGTTTCAAGCAAGTTATGACGTCGCGTGCCAAAAACCCACGCATCTCCACATGTGATCACAAGGTGATCACATGTGGAGATGTCTAGGTTGTAGACATCCGACGTCTCAACTTGCTTCGAACATTCTCAAATTTTTATCATAGCCTCGACAGGCGATGCCGACACACCACAACAAGTTTCATCATTTTCGGACTTCGTTTGGATTTTATATAATTTATAAAGACTTCTACCATACCTGGATGGTCGTTTTTCGTGGACAAGGCGTGTAAAAGTTTGGGTGAGTTTATGGACACGGCCTCAAAATACACTCCCAACGTGAATACCATTTTTTGAATGGCTACATCTCATTATTTTATGCACCAGCAGTTCAAACTTGGATTATCGTGCAAAATACAAGTAAATAAAATAAATGAACAAAATATAGTAAAATATTATAAAAAGGACCCAAATTCGAACATGTACTTCAATACAATATACTTGGGCTATAGAAAAAGTTTGAATTCAAAATTCAAAAAAAAATGAAATCTTTGCTGAGTGCCGTAGTTGACAGTCGGCAAAGAAGCTCTTTGCCGAGTGCCG
>CM041633.1:7873080-7938479 GCA_023333625.1 Bothriochloa decipiens
CCCCGGATAGGAAAGGGAAGGGAAGGAGGGAAGGGAAGAAGGAGGGAAGGGAAGGGAGAAGGAGGGAGGAGGAAAAGAAGAAGAGGAGGAAGGAGAGGGAGAAGGAGAAGAGGAAGGGGAGGAGAAGAAGGGAGGAGAGGAGGAGGAGGGAAGAGGAGGAGAAGGAGAAGAGGAAGGGGAGGAGAAGAGGAAGGGGAGGAGAAGGGAGGGGAGGAGGAGAAGGGAGGAGAGGAGGAGGGAAGAGAAGGAGAAGGAGAAGAGGAAGGGGAGGAGAAGAAGGGAGGGGAGGAGGAGGAGGAGGGAAGAGGTTCGCCGGCCTTCACCCCGCCATCTTCTCTGTGTCACATCCCCATCAACGCATGTGTCGTGACTAGGTATATCACCCTTCTCTGCTTGTCGGCCTTCATGCCGCTCTAGTCATTGGCCTGCGTGCCATTGTGATTGTCAGCCTTCGTGCCGTTGTTTGTGGATGTCGGCCTTCGTGCCGCTCTTTTTGCAGGTTATCGAGACCTCCCCGTGTAGTTGTCGGCCATCGTGCCTGACATGTATCTGTGGTTGTCGGCCATCGTGCCGTCTTTTCTTGCAGGTTTGGTAACCTCCCCGTACAGGGGAGGTGCTGCCAAAATTTTTCATTCTCACTAATTGTTTTTCTTTTTCAGGAGGGCTCCCATTGGAGGCTACCCGGAGGAGCACGACTGGGCACTGCCCCGCTATCCTATCTTCACCAGCACCTGCGGTATGACCTCTCTTTCCGTCACATGTAGTCGTAGGTTGCGTTACCTAGTTAGGCGTCTCCCGTCCGAAACGGATACGGTTGGAAGTATGCGTTCTTTGCATATGTATAACGGTATCTGTTTCGGATTGTCCACGTTATTTGGACAGCCGGAGGATGCGTAGATGAGGTTAGCTATCATGTTCCGCTCCCGTCCGAGTCAGAGTTTCGGCAGGACCTCCCCGTTGTTCTCCGGATACACACTCTCCCCGTCGAGACGTGTATCGGAAGAACAGCGGGGAGGTGCTGCCGAAATTCCGTCTCAGACGGGAGCGGATTATGGAAGGTAACCTCGTCTGCGCATCCTTGGAATGCATGTGTGGTACTAGTATTCAATGCATGACTTCCTGGCGTATGGCTTATTCAGCGGGTGGTGTGTTCACGGGAAGTTCCCTTGCCCGACATGCAAGGCAGATGTGATGTTCACCTGGCTGGCCAAGGGTGGGAAGTATTCTTCTTTTGACAAGCATCGCCAATTCCTGCCTGAGAACCATGAATTCAGGCTTGATGTAAAGCACTTCACAAAAGGAGTTCAAGTCACCGGCCCCATTCCGCAGGTTAAGAGCCCTGCCGCTGTCCTTGCCGACGTACAGGCTCTCGAAGTTGAGGAGACAGGTGGTTTTAAGGGATATGCTCGGGACCACATGTGGACTCATATATCGGGCTTGACTAGGCTCCCCTACTTCAAAGACCTTCTTCTTCCATACAACATCGATGTAATGCACACAGAAAAGAATGTGGCCGAGGCACTCTGGGCAACACTCATGGACGTTGGTAAAAAGTCGAAGGACAACGTCAAGGCTAGACTGGACCTGGAGATGATTTGTGAAAGACCAAACCTGGTGATGAAGACCCCTGCGCCCGGCAAGAAATGGAAAAGGGGCCCGGCCGATTACATCCTGAAAAGGGCCGATAGGAAGGAAGTACTGCAGTGGATCAAGACGTTAAAGTTCCCTGATGGGTATGCGGCGAATCTGAGCAGGGGCGTGAACTTGCAGACTATGAAAGTCTTAGGAATGAAGAGTCATGACTTCCACATATGGATTCAGCGGATCCTTCCTGCGATGACCTGGGGATACCTCCCAGAGCCAATGTGGCGCGTCATGGCAGAGTTGAGCTTTTTCTTCCGCCAGCTTTGTGCCAAGGACTTGTCTCAGGATGTTTGTGTTGAACTGGAGAAGGCTGCACCTCTGTTGCTCTGCAAGTTGGAGATGATATTTCCACCCGGCTTCTTCCTGTCGATGCAGCATCTGATTTTGCACCTACCGCGCGAGGCACGGTTGGGGGGTCCCGTGCAGGCCCGTTGGTGCTATCCAATCGAGAGGTGTCTAAAGCTTCTTTGGAAAAAGTGTCAAAATAAAGCCAAGATTGAGGCATCCGTGGGAGAGGCCTCCGTTCTGGAGGAGGTGTCGACCTTCACACAGGCATACTATACTGAGAATCTTCCCATCATGCACAATCCAACCCCTCGTTACAACGCCGATGAGAACTCATCGACCCTCAGCCTTTTCCAAGGGGATCACGGAAGTGGAAGCGCAGGTACCAACAAGCAGTTGACCCATCAGGAGTGGCACACTATCATGTTCACATTGTTGCTCAACCTTGATGAAGTGATTCCTTATCAGAAGTAAGTTCTCAATGAGGTTGTTACCTACGCCGTCACTATCCTCCACCTATCATGATCCGACCCTCTAGTCTCTTGCTTCATTCAGGGAATTTATTAGTCAATACTACACAGGCAATAGGGCTCCTACTGAGCAAGAAGAAGACAATCTTCTTAGACACGGTGTGCCCAATTTCATCTCCTGGTTCTGTACAAAGGTACCAACCAACTAACCTCTTTCCAACTTTGTGATTCCACTTTGCTCCCCGGAGTGAGTAATGTAACGATCTACCTGTCCTCACCCTTGCAGGCCCAAACGGATATAGAAATGAGTGATGAATTAAAACAGGTGGGCCGTGGCTTCTCCCATAGGGTGAAGTCGTTCACCGTTTATGATGTGAATGGCTATCGCTTTCGCACGAGAAGGCACGAGGAGAGTCGACCCAACCTAAAAACCATGTGCAGCGGAGTTCGTACGGCTGGCACGGATCAGAAGGACTACTACGGCATAGTCGAAGAGATATACGAGCTCAACTTTAAGGGTGCTGAGACTTTCAAGCCGGTGGTATTCAAATGCCATTGGTTCGATCCCGATGTCACGAGGCAAGACCTTACGATAGGGCAAGTCGAGATTCGACAGGACTCCAGCTATAAAGGAGACGATGTCTACATTGTGGCTAACCGAGATGCCACGCAAGTTTATTACCTCCCATGGGCGTGCCAAAAAGACGAGAAGCTTGCGGGTTGGAGCCTTGTGCATTTGGTGTCGCCGCGCGGCAAACCGCCTCTCCCAAATGACGATGATTACGACTTTGACCCAAACCAAGATGAGTTCTATCCACCTGAGGGGCTAGAAGGTACTTTGGAGATAGACATTGGTTCGCTCATGGGCATGGAAGTAGACAACGAAATCGATGAGGACTAGGGTGAAGAGGTGCAGGATGCCAAGGACTTAAGAATGCTTGAGCAATGGCAGATGCAGCGCGATGGAGTTGTCCAGGAGGATGAACATGATGATGACTATGGAGGTGATGAGGATGATGATGACAGTGATGACTTAAGAGAGCTCGACAATATGGATAGCGATGACGACGATAGTGATAGTGATGACGACTCCACGCCCACGATATTGCCGTTCGCGGAGATAATTACGAGGCCATGTAATACTATATTGTTATTATTATGTTCCTTTACAAGTACTTGTCATTTATTTATGCTAACTCTTTTGTTCTTTGTCATTGCAGGCACTCGGCAAAATGCTAGGCGGACGGCGGCAGCGGCCGCATCGAGCCATACGCTCGGCGTACCAGGTCCCCCCGCAGGAGACCGCCAACGATCACGAGGAGGAGGAGGAGGTGTTGGCGGGCAGGTCGTCCAGTAGGGGGTCGCAACCCCGTAGCGGACGTCGCCAGGCGATGAGGAGGCTACCGTTCTCGTCCTCGCACGAGGAGACGACGACGGACGACGAGGACGACGACGACGACGATGACGCCGTGCCCACACCAGGCCAGACGGCTTCGACTTCGTCAGGCATGGCCAAGGTGTACTCGTGCGAGCCCACGCAGCTTCCTAGGGTGCGGCCGCATTTCAACAGACGCCCGGTGATTACACCCGTGGGCCAGACGTAAGTAACCATTATTGATTTCACTACTTGTTCATATGACATATTGAAAATCAAACTGCGAACTAACAATTGTTCTTAATGACTCGTGCAGTACCTGGGTGTTTGTGAGCGGAGAAGGTGAATCACGCCATATCAATGGCATCCAGGGCCTCCTAATTAAGGAGTACTACCCTGGCCTTGTCAACATGGACAGCGAGTTGAAGGTGCCCACGAGGTGGGCTCACTTCTACCTCGTCAACGTGGGTGGCGAGACCCTCACGGCAAAGATAAAGAGGGAGTTTTGGGTGAGTCTTTCATCGCACCGCATTGCTAAATAGTACGCATTCGTCAGACTTCTTAAAACAATGCAATGCTACATGATGTGTCTGTGTGCAGGACTTCTTCACGTGCGAGGAGGGTAAAGCGGATCAGGCGGCGCGAGTGTAGGAGGCGGTCTGCAAACATCGTCTCAAGGACCTGTACCATGAGGCGCGCATACAGGCCATCCGCGACTACTACGCCGACGTGCATGAAGAATCCATCAAGAAGCCCGAAATCCGCCAGATCATGAACTCGAGGGAGACCGACCTCACCTTCGCTCAATACGTGCATGTAATTAAGTAGGAAAACATTCATTCAGACTCCTTCAGTGAAACATTACACTAATCTTCTCGTATGTCAAATACTTGATGTCATGCAGTTCTGTCCGGGGTGGTGCGACAACCACAGGGACTGCTGGGAGGAGATTGTGCGCATGTGGCAAACAGACGAGGCGTACGAGAGGCGCAACGACCGTCGGGACTGCCGCCTGTAGATGCGAGGGGTGCCACACCACCAAGGGAGCCAGCCCCTCCCAACGTACATGAGAAGATGGGTATGCGTCCGTTCATGTCTTTTTTGTAGCCCTCAACTGTCATTACTTGTAACCATGTTTCTGTTTTCAATGCAGTCGCAGGCGCACGGTGGGCAGGAAATCAACCAGTTCACCGGGTACCTCCTCTCCCACAAGGGCAAGGCGACAGCGCCGGACAACGTCTACAACCCGGAGGACGGGCCCGAGGCGTACAACAACCCCACCGCCTACGAGAAGGTGACCGAGTATACCGCCGTGGCTCGCCAGCGCTACGGGGAGACGTTCGACCCCACCGCCGAGCCCCTGGACACAGACCTCCTGCAGAGGTTGGGACCAGGGAAGCAGCACGGCCGATACTACATGGCCCACAGCGCCGTCGACCCGTCCGATGCTCCCACGCTGAGCCAGGTTCGATCCAGGCCCACGAGCTCCACCGACATCCCCATAGCGTCTTGGCAGCCGAGCATGTCGCAGTTCCAGGTAAGTGTGGTTTCGTTCATCGTTCACTCGTTTCACACCTATACTTACAATCAACACTGCGGATGTAATATTGTAGGCCCAGGTGTAGGAGCAGATGGCGCAGATGCAGACGCAGATGCAGGCGCAGTTGCATGCGCAACAGATGGCTTACCAGCAGCACCTGACAGCCATGCAGCAGCACTACAATAGTCAAATGCAGAGCTTTGCCGGCTACTTCCAATCCCTACAGATCCCCGGGCCGCCTCCACCGCCTGAATTATTCGCTCCACCGCCTCCTCCATCGTCTTTTCCTGTGCCTGCTCCTGTCACTCCTGCTGGGACCCCGGTGAGTACATTGACTCTTGCTTTAGCTTGTGCGTCCATCTTACAGATACTAATGATATCACTTGGCCTTTAACTTGTGTAGGTACAGTCGGCGGGTTCGAACCCGTCTCCTAGAGGTGCCCGCCCTCAGATGATGCCGTATCCACCTCCGGGTGGCCCTTCTCCACTGTATCCACCTCCACGTGGCCCTCCTACACCTTACTCGTGGCCGGTGGGCGAAGGGCGGCCGTACTAGTCGGCGCCGCGTGATCCAGGGTGGGTTCCGTGGGAAAACCCTGGGGGCTCTGGGGACGGACAACCTAACGGCTCCGGGGACGGCGCGACGAGCTAGGTACTTGTCGCTTGTCTTATGCTTCTGGACTTGAGTATCGTCGAAGTCTCTGTCATGTATTTCTTCTCTTCGTGATGGACCTAGACTTGTTGTGTTGAACTTCATGTGATGGACCTCGAGTTGTGGTGTTCGACTCGTTGCGTTGAGTTTCATGGTTGCAATGGACTTATGGTGGTGATAAGAGATGCTATTGTGAGATATATGTGTTATTGTGATATATATGGTGACGGTGGTGATAAATGTGATGAAATTGTGATATAAATGGTGCTACTTATGGTCCTGGTGAAATTGTGATATAAATGGTGATTTTGCAATGTTTGGATGCAAGAAAACAGGAAAAAAATTTTGCCAGCTTTGCCGAGTGCTGACACTCGGCAAAGCTGGGAAAATCCCCAGCTTTGCTGAGTGCCAGCGTGGCACTCGGCAAGCACTCGGCAGAGAATTTTTTTAAAAAAAAATTTTCTTTGCCGAGTGCCGGCACTTGGCAAAGGGGTCATGCCTTTGCCGAGTGTCAGCACTCGGCAAAGAATTTTTTTAAAAAAAAATTTCTTTGCCGAGTGCTGGCACTCGGCAAAGAAATTTTCAAAAAAAATTTTTTTTCTTTGCCGAGTGCCCCGCCGTCAGCACTCGGCAAAGCCACCCGTCAGGCTGACGGCGCCACGTGGCTTTGCCGAGTGCCGACGTGGCACTCGGCAAAGCCTTTGCCGACTGCATGCCACGTGACACTCGGCAAAGCCGCCTTCACCGACGTTTTCTTTGCCGACAGCCCTTTGCCGACTGCCACGTGGAATTGCAGTCGGCAAAGCCTTTGCCGACTGCAATTCTGCCTTTGCCGAGTGCGCATTGCAGTCGGCAAAGAGAGCGAATCCTGTAGTGCTCCAAACCTATCTCAGCGCATACCCTTATCTATTCCAGATTATTTGTTTCTCCTCGTGACTTTTCAAACCTATCACTCCAGCTATCAAGTACCTAAGAAATTACAGAAGCATGAGTTAGGCCTAACTGATTGAGGAAATGGACTAAAAAAATATGCAGTAAACAATATATACTCCAAAGATAATGTGCCTGCACATATATAAAGATAATGTGCCTGCACATATACTCCAAAGATTGAGTAGAGGCATTCAAACTAACAATAATAATGCTATGTGATATGTGAACCGCATGCCCGTACCTTTGACGAAAGGAGACACACTACTGCATACTATGAGCAAATGACAACATGCATGTGCGGCTATCTTCAGTTTTATCTCTTTTTCTGTTTCTACATTTCCCTCTATATTTTTACTATATAGTTATGTCACCTACAACTTTAAGTAAATAGTCTTTTTGTTTTTGCATACTGTACGTACATAAAAAAGGTAAGTGGTGTAATTTGTGGGAAACAAAAATATAAGTAGTTGCTGCTATTCAAGCAAGCCTTTTAATAAACGACTGACAACAAAAGGGAGAAGGTACTAAATTGTGTCTCATTGATAATTAAAAATATTCATTTAATTGGTGGCAGCAGAGTAAAAGTGACGCCAATCAGTTGGATCCTATCAGATATCAATTAATTTGATGAAATGGTACATCCTTAGTACAGGCATGCAGCATAGTGGACTTTTCTTAAGTCTAAAATAACGAATTAACAAAGCACAACAGCACAGAGCAATTTTTGAATCCTTATGATGAATCTTATAGTAGGCTAGCTGTGTAGTGAACACAACAATATTGCCTCTGCTAAGAAGTCATCTTCTTAGTTCTTAAATTCTCAATACCAGGGTAACCCTTTTGTCCTGTGAGAATCTCTATGATCACAATACCAAGACTGTATATGTCTGATTTCTGCGTGATTACTCCACTAAAGAATTATGGGGCCAAGTATCCCCTGCATACAATTTTTTTGATATAAGCAATTTAGAAGAATTAGAATGCAATAATTTTGTACCAAACAATAAAATCTTGTGCTTTCAAGGCTTTTAGCTAGCTTACAATGATCCCACTACTTTTGAAGTTATAGTCCTGCTTTGTTTCTCATCAAAGCACCTTGAGAGACCAAAATCAGCAATCTTGGGCACCATGTTAGAGTTCAAGAGTATATTTGCAGGTTTGAGATCTAAATGAACCATTTTCTTTTGGTGAAGATAGTCTAGACCCTCACAAATCCCTTTGAGTATTTGATAGCGTGTTCTCCACTCAAGTCCTTGGGATACACCTGCAATGTGTGCAGAGAAAAAGTTGGTGGCGTTTTGGGAGTTAGTCCTCATTGTTTCAGGACTATTTCATCCAATAATGTTACAGTAGCAATGAGCTAGATTAGAAGTGTACCGCTGATATACCCATCGAGACCCCCATTTCAAAGAAACTCAAAGCATAGCAACCTTTGGCGTACGTCTGCCATAACCACCTTCCCTTGGTACTTATCGACTTTCCCTTGTGTGTCAGCACAATATCCTAGGAATCGCACTATGTTCTTATGCTTAACTCTTAGCAGATTACTAACCTGTTGTCTGAAGTTCTTCTCATCGATATCAACTGCTTGTGATAGCTTCTTCAGAGCGATTGTTCCATTCTGAAGTATACCCTGCAGTAAGAAGGATTTACTTCCTCATCGTTACCGTGATTATTTTTAGCATTTTTTATCAAGGCATATTGGCAGTTGAGTGTTACTCACTATACCTTATAAACAGTTGCAAATCCACCTCTTCCGATTTGTTGATCATCAGAAAAATTATTTGTAATGGATTTTAAAAGTGAAAGAGGCAGATCTTTCGGTCCTGCACTTTCATTAAGTAGCATACACTCCGAGAGATTACACGCACTACCGGAAATCCATTCTTTGCCGAGTGCCGCAGGCTTTGCCGAGTACTAAAACATGGGCACTCGCCAAAGCCAGCCTTTGCCAAGTGCCAGACTCAGGCACTCGGCAAAGATTTTTTGTTTTTTTAATGTTGATTTCAAATTTTTTCTGTAGTCCTTCTATATTGTATACAAGCACATGTTTGAATTTAGGATATTTTCATAACTTTTTGCTATATTTCTTTAATTTTTTTGTTTACTTGCATTTTTCTTAAAAAAATAAATTTAAACTACAGGTGTATGAAATAATGAAATCTAGCCATTTAAAAAATAATATTCATGTTGGAGAGTGTATTTTGAGACCGTATGTAGGAACTCACCTAAAATTTTGAACGCCTTGTTCACGAAACATGACCGTCCAGTTGCGGAAGAAATATTTTTTAATTATATAAAATGCAATGAAGTCCGAAAATCATGAAAGTTGGTGAGGTGTCATCTCATCGCATGTGGAGACTGTGGTAAAAAATTGAGAATGTTTTGAGAAAATTGTGACGTCGGATGCATAAAATGCATACACCTCCACATGTGAAATAAGATATCACATGTGGAGATGTCCTCGTTTATAAGCATCGCACGTGACAACGTGCACAAAATCTTCTAATTCTTTATCACGGCCTTCATATACGATATAATGACATCTCGACAAATTTTATAATTTTCAGACTTTGTTTGCATTTTATATAATTTAAAAACACTTTTCCTGCAACTAAATGGTCATGTTTCGTGAACAAGGAGTTCAAAATTTTAGGTGAGTTCCTTGATACGGCCTCATAATACTCTCTCCAACATGAATATAATTTTTTGAATGACTATATTTCATTATTTTATGCACATGCAGTTCAAATTTACTTTTTTAAGAAAAATTCAAGAAAACAAAATTAATTCAAAAAATATAAAAAACTTTTAAAAAACAAACTCGAACATATGATTCAATATTATATATAAGGACTACAGAAAAATTTTGAAATCAAAATTCAGAAAAAGTTTGAAATCAAGATTCAAATAAAAATACATTTAAACTTCAAAAATTAAAAAGAAAAAATCCTGATTTGCCGAGAGCCCCATCTGGGCCGTCGGCAAATTGGCCCAGCGGCCCACCAAAGGACCCACGGCCCACTCTCTCTCACTCCTATAAAAACTACAACCTAACCCTAATTCCTCTCCCACTCCCTTTTCCGGCCGCCGCCTCTCCCACTCCCCTCTCCCAATCTCCCCATCTCTCCCACTCACACTCCCCTCTCCCCATCTCTCCCGCCGAGGGGCGGCGGGGCACGGCGCCCCGCGCTCTCCCGCGAGGAGCGGCGAGGCTCGGCGGCCCACGCGCTCACGCGAGGGCCGGCGGGGCTCGGCGGCCCGCGCGCTCCCCGCGAGGGGCGGAGGAGCTCGGCAACCCGCGCGCTCCTGCGAGGGGTGGCGGGGCTCGGCGGCCCACGTGCTCACGGTGAGGGGCGGCGGAGCTCGGCGGCCCGCGCGCTCCTGCTAGGACCGGCGGGGCTTGGCACCTGCGCGCTCCCGGCAAGGGACGGCGGGGCACGGCGGCCCGCACGCGAGAGCGCCCGGTGAGAGGCGGTGGAGCTCCGCGGCCCGCGCGCTCCCGCGAGGAGCGGCGGCGCGGCGGCCAGCGCACGCGGCCGGGAGCGGCGGCAATGGCCACGGCAGGCGGGCCCTGCTGATTGGCTTGGATGGCTTTTTTATTTTTTTAGGAAATGTTTGCCGAGTGCCTGGAACGTGGCAGTCGGCAAAGACTTCTTTGCCATCAAAATCTTTACCGACATGTCTTTGCCGACTGCCGACGTGGCTCGCACTCGGCAAAGCCTTTGCCGAGTGTAAATAAGGCTTTGCCGAGTGCTGATGGCACTCGGCAAAGAAGGCGATTCCGGTAGTGACGCATCGCCTTCGTTGTCCATTGTTAATCACATATATATCTGTAAGAAATAATCAAACAAGAACTGTACTTACTTGCTCTAGCTTTTCTTTTGTAGGAGTAAAATGCAATTGCGACACTGCTAGTCAGCGATCATGCACCAAGGAGGCCATGAACACGTTTTTTCACAGCAAAAACAACAAACAACATGTTGTGGTAACAAGATAATCTTTCCCGTGCTGCCCTCGACACCGTCACGTGTCATCCACCTTCTGCCTACCTTTCTCAACCCAGCACTCCCTAATCCCTAGTCAGGCCCTTTACAATTATATTGACATATTCACATTTTACACATTGTGGGGCCTCCAGTTGTGTTAGTGAAGCTTTTTTTTTTTAATAAGACCTTCCGTAGATGATAAGGCTCTTTTGCTAGCCGATGCCAGATGAGGGTGCTGATCCAGTTTGATAGCAAATGCATTGTTATTACTCTGAAGCATATTTATCTGTTAGAACCGGAGTAATTCGTGGACGGTGTAGTTCGTAATAATATAATATACTAGTTTGTACTGTTGGACTCTGTTTAGGTTATATTTGCTGTTATAACCTTTTGAAGCTCCTTGTCGTTTAGATGATCTCTAGTACCAGTAGTTCTGGTACATTAATGTAGGTGTAGCAAATTCAGAACACATGGAGCAGTATGTTGTCTCTACGTTTATATAGCTGACATGCACGACATGTTGCTGCAACAAATTATCTACATTTTTTTCCTTCAATCCATGTGTTTACGATGGAAGATCCCTTGAGCTTCTGAAACACTACACCACAACACCACATCACCGCTAAAAAATAAATTGATATATGGATGATCTGTTTTGTTAGTCATAATTTTTTAGTGTCAAAATTCTTAGTGAGCGGAGATGACTCTGATGCATGAATTAGCTTATTTTTGTACTCCCTCCGTTTCAAATTATAGTTTACTTTGACTTTTTCGGTGCATGTATTTTGCTATGTATCGATGCATGTATTTTGCTATGTATGTAGACATATTATTTATCTAGGTACATATCTAAATGCATGTACTAAAAAAATTAAAGTGAACTATAATTTAAAACGGAGGGAGTATATTGTTAGATGCTATATGAATCAAGTTTTTGCACGTAGTGGGCTCTTATATGAAATAATTTATTATTCTATATTGTTGAAACATGTGTCTTCTCACTTTGGTTTCTTATATTACGTGCAATTTGTGTTTTTTATTGAATTTTTATAATTTTTTTCCAAAACATATTACAATATGTGGGTCTGTTTGGTGTAGCTGTAAACTGTGGAAAATCTACTGGGAGTTATAGAAAAGCTATTATGTGATGCAAAAAAAAATAGTAACCTATTTAATCGAAACAACTATGATACCTACCCCCCTTTCTAAGTCCCTAAACATCTTTGTTTTAGCACCGATTTACCCGTTAGGTTGATGTTATGCTTCCTAGAATCTGAATCAAACATAGCTATATCCCCTGTACTGTTGTCTGACAAACATCATGTTCAGTCCACGCTAATCTCGCATGGGGATAAGGTTGCTAGACAGCACTTGGGAGAGGGGATTACGATGTCAAAAAAATCCCTTTCCCTCTGTTTTCTAACCAATCTTGCATACTTGCCCTATTCTGATCATGAGAGGCAATATCGTGTCTTCAGGAATTATCAATTGGCGTGGCGATTGGAGCAAACACACTCGGAACTAGACTTGTAGATTAACTGATTAAGTAAGCTGGACACACAGAAAGTCACATAAATACGATTTAAAATGATCTGCAACAGAGCAAGTCTAACCTCTTGATCCGTTGGGGCAAACTTCCAACTAATAACAAAAATGCAAAAAAAACACATCCAACACTGAATTTTCTTTTTAAGACAAGTCGATCACGAACCTGGAAGAAGAAGAAGAAGGGAGATCTGAACCCAACTTGAGGCTAGCTAGCTCATTTTCTGCTGCCCTACAACAGTAGAAGGGGTGGGATTGAGATCGACTTCGTCGATCGTGGTTGAGGCTTCTTGCTTATTACTGACCAGCAGGGAAAGAAGGGAGCTTTGCATAGACCATAGAGGCGTACCATCCATCCGACCCCGGCTCGATCGGCACAATCGCCAAGTATGTAAAATACTGATAACGGTGGGACCAGTAGTAATGCGAGAGGAGATAGTGGGAGAGGTTCGTGTTTGTGGGTGGAGTGCGTGGGAAGAGAATAGAGGAATCTATACTCAAGAAAATGAAAGTATCAATGCACAAATAAAATTCACAAAGAAAGTAAGGAATCGGAAATAAAGCAGCAATGTTGCTCTGGCGGGCTACGGTTGGTACGTGAAAAGCACTTTTTACATGTAAACATCTAATTCAGCTATCGCTTGGTTCATACAGAGCACCGTCGTCATTACCGGTGTACCGCATGCAAACGATCTTTTTTAGGAAAACAGGAGGGGAGTCCCCTACTGTGCTTTTGTTATAACCAAAGATCAGTCTTACAACATTTTCTCATGAGATAAAAAAGGATGCAAAGAAAATTAAAAAGATTACACAGTGTAGATGTTGTGCCTTGCTTTGCTCTGAGGATAACCTGAGGAAATTCTTTTCTGAATACTGCTTTGCAACTCTGAATAGAGGGATGCATATGCTTGAAGATGGCATCATTATGAACTGTCCAAATGGACCAACACATAGTAATAATAATCTCCATGAAAAAGGGCTGCTGAATCTGGAGTTTAAAGGAATCAAGGGTGCCAAAAGGATCCGATGGGTTCTAGATTGAAAGACCTAGAGTGGCCCAGCAAGCTTCAGAGAATGGGCATTGAAGAAAGGGATGAACCAGAGACTCATCAGCACCAAGATTGCATAGAAGACAAGTGTTGTCATTCAGATGCATCGATTTTCTTCTTAATAGCTCTCTGGTACTCAATCTGTCATTTAGTAAAATCCAAAAGAAGAATTTTCGTTTATTTTGACATCAAGATTTCCATAGACAAGCAAAAGAAGGGTGAACAATCCTTGTTCCCATTAAGTGCTTGTATGCCTTCTTTGAAGTGAAGATATTTGAATTCCATATATATGTCCAATGGTCAAAATGTTCATCATGCGGATCCAGAGAGTGAAGGAGAGCAGAGAGGTGAATAAATTGTTGATAAGCCTCATGGGAGAGTGGTAAATGGAAAAGATCATGGAAATCAGTTGCATTAGCAGCCTGCTAAACTGTCATGTTTTTGTTCTTGGCATAGGAGAATAACTCTGGGAGGCTGTTACTGAGGGAGAAACCATTCCATGAATCCAACCAAAGAAAAGTAGAAGAATCATTGGCTACTGCAGACATAGCCATACCTTTAAATTCAGGGAGGAGTTTCTGAATATCTCTCCACCAAAAGGACTCCTTTTTGGTTTTTATGGTGGTCTGCCACTTGGATATCTAGTAGCCCATACTAAGTGAACCCAAGGGCTAGTCTATTGAAAAACTTATGCAGATTTTTGATGAGCAGACTCTTGTTATGAGTGTGCAAGTTTAGAATGCCCAGACCACCATTCTCTTTTGGTATACAAGACATTGGCCAAGCTGCTTTAGGAGGCTTCTTACTGTTCACATCTGAACCACGCCATAGACAATGTTTTTTGAACTTGTTAATCTGTTTGATAACAATCTTAGGAAGAAGCTGCATTTGTCAACTGTAACCTGCTAGCCTCACTTAGAAAATTAGAAATGCAACGATCTTTAGGTGGTAAGAAACTGTTATCCGGGGATAGGGGTTGCATGGTTGCAGAAACCGCTACTGCGCCAGCCGTCAAGAATTATTTTTGTACTCCGATCAAATGATCTCCTTTCTAATTACCAGGAGTGAAACTGTTTTGAAGAAAGTAAAGCCATTCATTTTCATAGATTGGATGACTGCAAAATAAAAAGAACCAACGTAGAGGAACTTAAGTCAGCAGGCTAGAACCAACATAAGGGATCCATGCGCTTAGACTACGATGTGAGCTCTCAGCCCATTGATGCAGAGGTCGTCATGAGGCTAGGAGGAGGCAAGAAGCACGAGCAGTTGTGGATTGGAGACGGCGTCATTGACTCGACCTCTGCTCCCTCTCTCTTTGATATCCGAGTATGGAGCAATTAACATCAGAAAATGATGGCTCATCCGAACAATTAATTGGTCAAGTCAAGGTGGTTTAGTCCAGTTTAGTCCAATACGGCAGGCACGAGAGTCAAAGCTGATGAGGACCATAGGATTGTGAATTGTGATGGAGCTCCTTACCTCAAACATATCAAAGATGGATTTTTTTTAACCCTCTCATCTGGGTACAGCTGTAGTATCTCTTTCTTAAAATTATCGGGACCATCAAAGTTCCATAGATAACGAGGCACGTCGCAATACCACTATAGCTCCACGTGGAGAGAGAGCAGATGAAAAACAGAGATTATTCAGATGAAAAATAGGAAAAATAATCCCCAAGATGAGGCTCCTGGGTCGATTCTAGAAATCGAACCCAAGACCAGTTTCTCCTTCCACTGAGGGCATATCAACCGAGCTATGCTCGGTCCTCATATCAAAAATGGATTGGATATAAAAAATAGAAGCGATCTCGACTTTGTGTGTGTATAATCTGTGGAGGTAGGCTGGCGCGTGGAATGGGAATTCCAGAAGTCGTGATAGGCCGCGATCCATTTACTTGTGTTGTGGGCCGTGAGCCCATTGACCAGATGGGTCCAGTGTGAGTCCGCCCATTCGATCCACAACTGGCTTGACAAACAGTCCACTCGATTTGCTCAAACCAAAGAAAAGTCCACTCCAAAGTTGTTTATGGGCTCCATACATAAATACTAGTCCACTGAAATCCACCGGAAGAAGAAAAAGAATTCAATCTCTTATGATTATCGGTGGTGATCGGCGTCACCATGTTTAAATCGTTCTATAGGCGATCATTTTAGTGGGTGCATTTATACTCTAATAATGAAATTTGTTGCGTGATTTTGCTGAGATGGCAGTGGTGTCCACTTGTCATGTAGTCTCCATCTTTCAATTATATACGAAAAACATAAGTTTTCATATAATGGTGTATAAGTATAAACTTTATACCAGAGCTCGACACGATTTGTAATCTTATAGTTGATAATTTTTATCTATATCTCCTATAAAGATAAACCCTAAAGGTATTTCACTTAACATGCAAGCTATCCACATCAACAATCCACTCACCAATCAACTATAAGTTGCAATTATAGCCAATTAGCACATATAACTATGATAGTTTTTCTTCATCCACTAACATACATTTAGTTGTCCACAAAGATGTGTTAAATCATTCGTCAAAATTAGTTTAAGATAGTTTTATTCGTATAACTATAAATATAAATAGTCTAATTTATTTTTAAATTATCCAGAATATCCGCATCAACGCGCGGGGTATCTACCTAGTTTAATAAATTTTAGAGGCCTAAATATTTGTTTTCAGTTACCATATTTTAACATTCAATTTTTTAGAATATTTCAAATGTCCTAACATGTTGATGTGTTTATACTAAAGTTGTAGTTCTCAGTGCGAGCCCCTAGGTCAGGGAGCCGTCCAAACAAATCCTATATTCTTGGCGTAGTATTGCAGGCTGCCCAAGCACTCCTAACATACTGTGTTATTGACAAATCCCTGGAATGATCAGCACGTTTATTTGGCGCGTGACTTCCGTTCGGTCATCAAATTGTTTATTGGTAATAATTTGCTGACATATTGACGAACCGCTGCATGCGCTTGGCCAGCCTTACTCATCAACACATGATCGGATCGGACTTCCATTAGATCCGTGAAGCTCCTATTTTTGTACTCCCATCAAAGCACGTGAGAGTTGCTACTAGCTAGGCGGATACTTGTGGAAGGTGACGTATCCATATCCGATACGCAACGGATACCGATACTCAGTGGCGGATTCCCCCTAATCAGCTTGATTACTTACTAAATCACTATTGCTTTATGTGAAATTGCTATTAACTTTTAGCTTTAGTCCTAAATCTCCCTTGTTTAGCACCCCTTTGTCTCAATCCCAGGTCTGCCACTGCCGATACTTGTTGGATACACATTGGACACTTTTTTAAAGATTAGGCGTTCAAATAACTTATTTTAAACAAGTATTTTTGGTTTTTCATTGTTTTTACTTTCTAAATCGAACAATACCGTATAAATTGCTTCAAAATTTATAAGTTTTAAGTGAAAACTTGCTAAATAACTATTTTTAGCTTGTATTTCATATATAAATTATTTAACTAAAATATATTGATCGTATCCCTGTGTCAGTGTTTTTTGAGAAGTGGCGTATCCACGTGTCGAATACGTATCCGTATTTAGGGAACATAGTACGGAGTACTAGCCTACTAGCTCTTGGAGCGAAATCGAGGTTCAGGACCAGCTCATAAACCTTCCTAGCTTTCGACGAACATCAAGGTGAGCCAGTGAAACAGATATACCAGGTCACCAGTCTTGTGGTGACCACCATTACGGAGAGGTAAAACTGGAATTCTCAATATCAGCTGCGAATCTACATGGACATGGTCCCTGTACATGTAGTTTTTTCACCGGCCATGACTCCACTAGAAAAATAGGTTGACCTGGCGGCCCAGCAGCAAAAGCAGCCCAACACAGGTACATTTACTAGGTAGCCTAGTTTTTTTTTTTTTTAGGGAAGGCAGCCCAGTTCATAAAAGCCCACAGCCCAATGGAGAAGGCCCACAGTCGCGGTCGGTGCCGCTGGCTTGCCGCAGAAACATTCCACCATTCTTCTCCCTGACCTTCCAAACTTCCTCGTCGGCGTTCTGGTCGGCGTTCCGTGATCACAGCCGCCACTCGGTGCTGATGGCGTTGACGGACGGCCGCCGCCACCACTATTCTCGGTTGATTCGTTCCCGCTCAAGTACGGAATAACCCTGCGTGTATCTACCCCTTACTCTTATTCTCATACCAGATTTCTCGCTCACAGAAAAGGCCACGTCATCGACAATTCTCGACTGTACGATCGGCCTCACGGACGGCCTAGATCGGCCCAGCCGTGGTCGTTTTTCATAAAAACCCTTGTACTTTGTTGAAATAGCTCCACCGTTCAACCTCCTCCCTCTGTTTTTCTTGCAAAAAAGAGCCTGAGCGTTTTCGAAATATGAACATCCGCCCGGCCATTTCACAGCCATAAATTAATAAAAAAAAAAGAGAACCCTCCCGACCCGTCCTCTCCCAGGACTTGCCGTCTCCGCCTGCGCCTCCGTCTTCGTCGCCTCCGTGCCTCCGTGGGCCGTGCCCGCCTCCCTCCGCGCTTGCCCCAGGAAACGCGCCGTCGCCTCCGTCGCTGTCGCCCTCCACGCTCAGCGCAGCCCCGCCCTGCACAGACGCCGCCTCCGTGGGTTCGCCGGCCGGCGCAGTGAAGGCCTCACCACCGACCACATCCACGGCCGCAACGGTTGCAGCGTCCGGCCACGGCGTGCTGCGGCCGGGCTCCGCCGTACAACGGGTTCGCGTCGGTTACATCAGTGCGGCCAGGTGAGTTCAATCTTCTCTGTGTTTGGCTGTTAGATGGATTTAATTCGATTCGATTTGGAAGCCTCGAACAGGACCTCCTCTGCTGCAGATCAATTGGTGTTGACCTCCAACAGCGAGTCCAATCTTCCCTCTCTTCCTCCCTGATGGAATCGCCTATTTTTCCCTGACATCCTGGAACTCAGGTTAGCATCCTCTCATCTGTTCTTCACATTTGCAAATAAAGGTTGGTCAACCGATTTAAAATTCCTTCAGATTATATTACATTTGTTTATCAAGAAGTGCATATGCCTTATCAAAATGTAAACAAATTGAGCTCTTCAATGGCTGTCACAGTACCTCTGAAAAATATCAAGAAGTGCATATGCCTTATCAAAATTAAACAAATTGAGCTCTTGCATGGCTGTCACAGTACCTCTGAAAAAAAGAATTGATGGTTCATGGAATCGTTGCACCACTGTTTATATCTAAAAAAAGAAGACATGGCTCAGGTATTTATTCGATTGCTTTTCAGAATACAAGTCAATAAATATTTCTTTGATTAAGCAATAGGAACTCCACATACCTTACAAACTCCTGCAATTTACACTATTGCTAACATACCTCTCCTTTATTACTCCTACTGCAGCGTTCACCATACGCTTCATAATTGGCATCCCGGGATGCAGTCAGGGAAGGCAAAGAAAAAACCTTTGTTCATTGCTATGTGCTGACCTTTTCTTTCCACGAATACCTTATGTTATCTCTGTGGACGTCTAAGGTTTATTATTATATCTTTTAGACATTGCTGAACTTGCTATATTACACGGAACTTCAGTGCCGATTTATTTATGCCTATACATGGTGCAATTGTACCTTATCAGGTATG
This sequence comes from Bothriochloa decipiens, assembly GCA_023333625.1. NCBI lineage: Eukaryota > Viridiplantae > Streptophyta > Magnoliopsida > Poales > Poaceae > Bothriochloa > Bothriochloa decipiens. Next base: position 7,892,166 of record CM041633.1, read on the forward strand.
GTAAAACTCCACCTTCTTCAAGTGCCCTGATCACAGACAATGTTTACATTCATCACATCATTTTTTCATTGACTTATTCAACTTTGCACAAAAGTGGCATATGCAGTTCTAACGTAAATACATTGCCCTACTAATCATTATTGGGGGGGACAGACAGTTACCTATTGAAAAACCTTTTTCCTTTCAAATTTATTTTTGTGCCATTATAAATTTCCATCAAATATATACTCGATACACAATAAGATATTTATTGGACATCGTTTATTTCCATAAGTGTAATGCTATTGTTCAGAGATTCTCGCTTTCTTGCACCCGCGGCACCGCGCAGGATTTTTGCTAGTTATAATAAGAGGTAACCTAAAATCCGAAATCCCATCTCAAGATTATTGTTTGTTCCCAATCTACAACTGTGGAATTCTTGCAGCTTATAGTTTTGTTTTTTTTTTATCTTTTTTCAGCTTTATGTACACTAATATGTTTTTTATCTATCCCTGAAAATTTCAGTTCACCCTTGATTTCTGTCCGCCAGCCAAATATATTATGTCCGCCAGCCTAGATTAGTTTCCGTGTTGAACTCTGAGTCCCCATGGAAAGGGGGACCGAGCGATAGCTCGGTTGGTTGTTCGCTCTGAGTGCGGAGCCACCGGTCGTGTGTTCGAGCTCGGTTCGACGCGCGATTTCCCCACCGGGGTTTATTCCCCTAAAATAAATATCTGCAGCCTCTCGTATGGTACCATAAAGAGATTACGATGCGCCCGTAAAGAGATTATGATGCGCCCGTCTTCTACGGAACCAGGATGGTTCCGGTAATTTCTAAAAGGACGCGGTTGTTATCTGTGTGTAGTTGTAGGTCCAGTAGTGCACAAGTGGTGTGTATGATGTGTGCGTATGTAGTGTTGGTGTGTGTCTATATATGAATAGATACTACCGCTGTACTCAGATGAGAGGGTTAAAAAAAGTCTCATGAAAAAAATACAATTAAATATCTAAATCAAATCAAAAGAAATTCTAAATCGAATAAAAAGAGAACGCACATAATTCATCATCAGTTAAGTCAAAAGCCGATCTATCTTGGGGAATGAGCTTCGGCTCGAGTGGTTGGCGCAGGCAGTGGCCACCCAGCCGGCGCGGGGTCGATTTTCCTAGAATCGACCGCGTTTTTTCCACCGGGACAGTGTCCCAAACAATAAACAGTCTCCGCTTGACTTTATTTCAAGCGTCCACCTTTCTCGCGTGGAGTTGCCCGTTGTCTACGGAGTCAGAGGACTTCGGTGATTTTAAGAAGGATGTAATCTTTATATCTGAGTGTAGTTGTAGGTTTGTTTATATACGAATAGCGTGTGTAGTGTGTGTGCGTTGTGAGCGGGTGCGTACGTGTATATCTAGATGAGAGGTGTCAAAGAAAACCGATCTATCTTCTTGGAGACACGTGCGTGCTGCCATAGGCAGTTAGGCACTCACAGCAACCAATGCAGCTGATGCCCCAGCGTGCCGTTGCATAGCCCTGCGTAGCGCCGCCTGACCCTGGTTCACGCAGAGAGGTTCCGGCAGGCGCGAAGCTAGGCGAGGTGGTCGGCGTTGGGATGGTGTCTGGCTACCGCAGGAGGGATGAGGCGGACGATGATACCGTCCAATAGAGGAGTGACCAGCGACGAGATTTCTGGCGTAGGGAGGGGTGAGCCTGGGACGAGGCGGCTGGCGCAGGCAGAAGCGGGCCTGGGACGTGGCGGCTGGTATGGGGAGGAGCGACCTGAGTAGAGGAGGCCGGCGCAGAGAAGAATCCGAAACACGGCACCGGCGGCTACGCCGATGCGGGGGGACGTGGAGAAGTAACTGTTCGATGAAAGTTAATCCGCATGAAGAGATAATACGGAGAGAGAAAAAAGAAAATAAAGAAAATAAGTACAATAGAGTAAAAAAAAGGGCGTTTGTTATGAGCCGGATGGACCCCGCTAAATAGAAACCCACGTCAAATCTATTCTATTAATAACTTTCCCTTTTTTCTATAAAAAAGAAGCTTTTGCTTTTCTCTTTCTTTTCGTTTAGTATATTTTTAAAATTTAATTCATGATCATCACGTAAGTTTTTGTTTAGATAAAGGATAAATATCCGACTTCATCTATCCAGGATAGAATCAGGCCACTTATTACAAACTCCGACACGGGCACACAGTTCGGTTGTAAAAAATTACAACTCCACACACGGAAAGTGGAAAAGAAAACAGTTTTTGACTAAAATAACTAACATGTCTTTGCGAGAACCATTCAATCGAACCGAAGAAATCTAGTGCTGACGTCTCAAGGTGCTGCGCCACAGACACCATTTGATCTTTAAGATCCTTATGTTGTTGCAAGTTTACCCACTGACATATCCAGTGCGTTCCTTAAAATAGTACCTGCAAAAGAGATTTGGGTCTACATTTGTCAAAAATCATCTCATTTCTTATTATTCAAATTGCCCATAACAAAGCAGCAGCTGCAGTTAATAATAATGTATTATACTTTTTACTTCCCAATTTAGACCAACTTTGAAATAATTCCTCTATGTTACTAGGAGGTGCAATCCCGAAAAGTAAATTATAGAGCGCCATAAAAATTTAGCATAAAAACAATCAAAGAAGAGGTGTTGAATTGTCTCATTAGTATGACAGAGCCCATAACTTTTGTCCCCATGCTAATTACGCCTAGCTAAATTATCTTTGGTTAGAGTCACACCTCTTTTTAAATACCATATGAAAACTTTAATTATCATGGAAAGCTTTGTTTGTCAAATATCTTATGACACTCTCATCCCATTGTTAATTAATGCAGCATACATAGAATTGACTGTAAAAACCCCCAGGCCTTTAAACCCCATACAAACACATCTCTTTTCCTTACTAGATTAACCTGTTTTAAAGAGGTAACAATACAGTGCTAGTTAGTTAAGTTTGCTTCTACCAGATTTCTTCGAAAAGAAATATTTGGTATGGGTGAATTTAAAACTTTGGCAACAGTGTCTTACCTTCTTCACAATGTTAAACAGTGCAGGGAATTTATCTTTGAGCGGTTTATTACCCAGCCAAGTATCTGTCCAAAACCTTATATCTTTAAATATAAAGATATTTTAGTGTACCATCTCTAACACTAAAATGTCCCATTTCCATAAATATATCTTTAATATTCATTAGGCTTTTTCAAAAATAGGAATTTGTCGGTTTCTTTACACAGCTTCCTATAGGTTTATCTTTAACATATTTATTTCTCAGAAGTTCTTGCCACATCCTTCTTCATTAAATAATTTGAACAACCACTTGCTGAGCAAGTATTTATTTTGAACTTCTAAATTCTGAATTCTGAGGCCTCCCTGGTCCTTCGGTTGACACATGATTTTCCATTTAACAAGTCTATATTTTCTCTTATGTTGATTATTTTGCCAATAAAAACACGATCTAAAATAATCTATTTTTTCCAAAACTCATTTCAACCACTAAGTCTTTTTTCAATTCTTTCCTCAATACTTTTCCAATCTTTATTATACAATTTTCTATAGTGCATAGGTAAACCCAAGTAACGAAACGAGAATTTACCAATGGCACAATCAAACAGCTGTGAATAGAACTCTTCATGATCTTTAGCTTGTCCAAAGAAGAAGGCCTCACTTTTATGGAAATTTATTTTTAAGCCAGATAGTTTGTCAAATGTGCTTAGCAGTAATTTCATATTAACTGCTTTCTTAACATCATGGCTCATAAAAATCATTGTGTCATTCGTATACTGAAGAATTGATAAGCCATCTTGCGGTAGATGGGGTACAACCCCTTCAATATGTCCCGCTTTCTTAGCTCGTGCAATTAGTATGGCCAGCATGTCAACCACTATGTTAAATAGTATGGGAGACATAGGGTCCCCTTGCCTTAAACCTTTCTTAGCCTGAAAGTAAGAACCTAATTGATCATTGACCTTGATATTAACATTCCCTCTTTGACTAAAATGTTGGATCCATTCACACCACTTTTATGAAAATCATTTCATTTGTAAAGTTTGTTGTAGGAAGCTCCACTTGACCTTGTCATAGGCCTTTTTAAAGTCTATTTTAAAGATAACCCCATTTTATTTTTTGTGTGAAGTTCATGAATGGTTTCATATAAAATAACTACACCTTCCATAATATTTTATCCTGGTAAAAAGGCAAACTATGTCGGTCTTATTAGTTTCTGGGCTATGGTTAATAATCTATTAGTTACAACTTTGGTAAAGATTTGGAAAGAGACATTCAACAAACAGATCGGTCTGTGTTGTTGTATGACCCTTCCATCCTTCATTTTGGGCAACAATATTATATTATCAAAATTAAGACGATTTAGAGGCAACGTTCCCTGATGAAAGTCAGAGAAGAGATCCATTAAATCATCTTTAATCAAAGCCCAAAAAACTTGAAAAAATTCAGGTGGGAAACCATTTGGTCTGGGTGCCTTGTTATGTTCCATTTAGAAAATGGCTACTCTAAGCTCCTCTTGAATAAAAGGTGCAATCAAAAACTCATTTTCCAACTCAGACACTTAAGGGATGTCCTCCGTCTGAGATTCGTCAAGTAAAACTATACAATCATAAGATGAACCAAACAGGCTTTTATAATAACTAGTAATATGCTCTTTAAGCTGAGCATAACCAGTTATTATATTATTACCATCCTCAAGTTAAAAAATACGAGTCTTCTTGTGTCTACCATTGGCTAATAGGTGATAGTATTTAGTGTTGGCGTCACCTTCCAACAAATGCTCCACTTTAGCCAGTTGGTACTGTAATACCCCTGGTGTTAACTACATCTTTGCACTGCATATCATGAGCATAATAATATCATTTGCACCATCTCTCACACATGGCATGATATGCCCTAATGTTTGTTTGCTTGCCTTTAATTTTTAATTGATTGATTAATTACCTTAGATGCCAATTTGTGATCCTAGAGTGCAAATGATTGTTATTAGTCTCTAAATAGGTGTAGGATGTGGTTTGGAGTCATGTTTGTGTTGGTCATATAGCCCAAAAATGATTTGATTGAGTTTTGACCAAAATACCCCTAGATTTGAGTTCTAGCCCTTTTTTAAAATGTGCTATTTACATTGCTTATCTCAAGTTGGACCTTTAACATGGTTTGTATAACTTTTTGTGAGGAACAAAAGTTGTTTAATGTGCATCATATGAAAATGCTTTGAAGGTCTTCAAAACTGCCAAAAACAGTTGCATATATATAAATTATTATTTTTAAATGGATTTTTGACCCAAATTCACATTTTTAAATCTATGCCGAATTATCCAAAACTTTATATATATGAAATGTTCTACTCGACGAGAGGAACATTTTTTGTATTCAAAGCTTTTCTAAATTCAGCACGATTTTGGGGATATAGGCCAAAACATTTTTAGTTTAAAAGAAAGGTGGTGGGACCCACCTAGCCCACCTGTCATCCTCCTGCTTCGTCTTCTCTTTATCTGCTCCTCTGTTTCCGTCCCTGAGGCCGGTGTCAGCACCGCAGTGTCGCAGCACACGCGTGCGCGCCTCGCCCGCGCCGCTGCTGCCCTACCGCTGCGCCCTGCCCGCCACTGTGTCACAGCCCCGCTTCCCCGCGCCAGAGCTGCAGCGACGCCCGCTCTGCTGCTGCCCTGCCCGTAGCCCTCGCTACGTCTCGTCATGCCGCGCACCGCTGCCACCATCACGAGTTTCAGGCCACCAAGCTTGGCCAAGCGCTACGCGCCAACGCACTCGAACGCGCATGCCTGCCCCCGCCATCATTCCGCGTGCACCTGCGCCACTCACTGGCCGACCGCGGTAGCAACGTCGCTGCCCTCACTGCCCTGCTCGGCCAGCTCCTACTTTAAAAGGGCACCCAGCCATTTTCTCCTCCCAAGGAATCACCGAGCTCGCCATCGCGTGCTCCACCTTCTCCTGCCGTCCTTCATCGCCGATGACCACCGACAGTGGCCTAATCGGCCTTTTTCTCTCCGCCGGCCATGGCCGCGCCGTGGTCCGCTGGGGCCACGCACCTTCGGCCTGCTTCCCCTCCCTCTCTTTGTGTGTTCCGAGTCGTTAGGACCTGCTGGTGCTTCGAGCAGGTCGACTTGACCGCTTAGGTTCCCAGCTCGCCGGACCAAGCAGCGCCGCTGTCGTGGGCCGCCGGCGTGCGTGGCCAATTCGCCTTAGGCCTCCATGGCCTGCGCTAGGAGCACGAATGGGTGTGGGCTCCTCCGTGCTGCTCCTCCACCCCAGCTCCGTCGCCGGTGAGCCTTCCCCGGCTGGGAAACGCCGAGGCCGGTGACCTCCCCTGCTTTTCCTCACCGCGAGGACCTCGTCCTAAAATTTGGAAAAGGTCAGTGGTGCCCGTGCATAATGGCCAGATTCATAGATTTACAGATCTGGGTGTGGTCAATTGTTGGGAAGTTCAGGGGTTTTCTTATAAATGATTTCTAGATTTTTTATTAATGTTTGTTTAATTCATATCTCCATGAATAATGGTCCAAATCGAGTGATTCAACTTACAATATTTTTCTTATGAGGAGTACTATGCAAGAAAAATATGAGTTGAGCATTTTGAAATACTTTTCTATATAGTTTTATTTAAGTTGATTTATTTACATTAAATGCTTATAATCTTTAGAAATGCATAACTAAATCTAGGATGCTCAGAAAAATATGATTCTAGTTTTGTTAGTCATCTTTAGTGATGCTCTATCTATGAAAAATATTTGGTGCATGCTTGATGTGTAAAAAATATGAAGTTGTAGTTCAAGTGGGATTTTAGGGCTATTCTTGAAATAATTCGTAAATGCATTGTGTAGACCTGGTTTGGGATTGATAAGTTTTGTAAGATACTTATATGCCATAAGATTGCTCTTGATGTAGTAAAACATGAGGTTTGGTATACTTCATAGTACAAAGTATTTTTAGGTTCCCTGTTTTATGCTGCCTTATGATTTTTGTGTAGAATGATAGGCTTATCCAAATGAGGTGCAATTTGGATGGCGGCCTAGAATTGATGTGTAATATCTCCTGTAATTTTTGTAGGTTTTTATGTGAAGTTAAACCAGGTGTTGCAGTTATACCCTATTTATAAAGTTGTTTTAATTCAACCTTACTTCGCCATGTCATGCCATCAATAAGGTTGCTTTAGGCATGCATAGGGTGTTTAATCTGTTAGTGCTATTATGCAGCTTTAGCTTATATTTAGGAACATTGCTTGGTGTAAATTTACTAGTAATGTATTGTGTGTGTTTTGAGGGGAGTTGTGGTAGTGATTAGCTCATGATGAATGTGTTGAGATGGCTATGCTTAGTATAAAGGTCTTTTGCTTTACTGGCTTGTTTGCTAGTGGTAATGGTTAGTTGCTTTATTGGCTTGTTTGCTAGCGATAAGTAGAAAGAAGGTTTCATCGATAGACTTATATTGTTTTTAGTAGAGAATGTAGTAGATGGCATGTGCTTATGGTACATGTTCTTGGATGATGTTGACTACCTTGTAGAAAAAATATGTAAGCATTCATCATCATCATACTCTATTATCATATCACATGCATTCCTCGTATTCATATATGCATCCGCATCATACAGGATCGCTAGAAGAACAGAACATGACGTGAAACGAGAGTCCAGAAGAGGAGTTCCGAAGGAAAGCTTCTGCACAGAAGGTGATCAAGAACCAGAAGACAGACTTGGAGTGGTCGACTGCCTGAAGCTTCAACCTCACTCTTCTGAGGAAGGCAAGCCCTGGAGCATTTCTCCCTATAGTTTTCTAAATAACTTAACTTGCGTCCTTTATTCTTTATGATGCATTAAGTTTATAGGCGTTGATCGATACCGTTGATGCATTATGGTTACCCTTGTCCAGGTGCTAATCTAGCATGATCAGGTTAATGACTTTAAAATGCAAAGCTAGAAGGGTATAATAACTGCTCTTAATAAGCTCAAGCTTTTATGCGAAGAAATGAGTCAGCTAGCCTACTTATAAAGCCTTCCATACTTCTTGGAGTCACTTTATTTTTGGTTTATGATGGGTAAGTCTAGCTGAGTACATTCTCGTACTCAGGGTTTTATTCCTACTTGTTGCAAATCATAAGACTTTTGCTGTGGCGACAAGATGGACTTGTATCCCACTACGAGAGGATTAGACCTTGGGCAAGGTCATCTCTTCTATCTCGTCTAATTATTGTTGTTGAATGTCAACCCTGATCTGGCAATGTATTTTAAATCATAGGTGTGAGTACATGTCAAAAATATATCTAGCAACTCTGATTTAAAAAGGAATTTATGTAAACACTGGTGATGTAATTATGCAATATGCGAAAAGTAAAAATAGGTGAATGGTAACTGCTGAACTGTGTGATCTTGATGTGTCGTTGGAAAAGTTTGAAATCCTTTGAGATTTCACGGACTACCAAGTTAATATGAGCACAATGTGCTAACTAAATTACTTTGGCGGTTTACTTAGAACCTTGGGCTTATATTAATTGGGCGGTTCTGTTATAGCTGGCATCAGAGCAATGGTTCATCTATTACGGTTCACTTGGGTATTTGCAAAACAAAGAATTTGTTTTACAAAACTGTTTGCGAACTTATAGTTATATAGGTGTTTGAAAACTATGAGTTTGAACTTAAGAGTGTGCCAGTGGTCGTATCCTTTATGCCCAGTGTAGGACTCCAGGTGGCTTATTTAAGTACTAACTTAGGGGTTGCATCATATTTTCTATTTGTCACGCTGATACACGACAGATATGTATGGGGGGCATTCACTTGATTTGTTATGTATGGATCAATTTGCCTCTACGCCAAGGTAAGGTTGGTTCGACGCTAAGGTAAGTGTGAGTTGTGAGAGCATGATCGAATACACTGCCGATCCAGGGAAGTGCTTATATGGTGCTGAATTATATACATGTTTACACATGTTTATATGAAGGTACCCCATGTGTGGGTGTCGTCTTCTGGCAACTTGTTGGGTAGTATGCATCCATGGGAATGGGTGTGAGTAATCGGTGTTTTCACCTTGGTTGGAAGGTGCTTTGATTTTTTGTCGCCTGCATTCATTGGGTGTTTGGGCTGAAATGAAATTTTCTGCAGGTACACTAACTACGCAAGATCATGTAGCCCAACTAGTTATCACTGTATGAGAGCATGTAGGTATGCCTCTATCTAGAGCGCTAGCATACACGATATTTTAGGAAGTGAGGACGTACGTAACATGCATGCATCATGGCATATGCTCATCTCATGTCAACTGCATCACTTCTCTCCTTATAAAAGAATATTCTCCTTTGATAAAAATCACCAATTTAATTTCCATCTCATGAGAGTTATAATTTGGTTGTACAGATGGCACGTTTGAAACGCATCAAGTCCAAGGCAACCAAAGGAAAGGTTTCGCATCAACCGCTTGCCACCCGTGAGCCATGTGGTGCCAAAAAGTTTTTGAAGGAATATGGAATGCCTTCTTTACTGTGGCGAATTCTACACTCTGTGGGCTATCCCACAGGTAAAGAACCTCGCTACCAGTGGAGTAAGGAACTAGAGAGCCAGTGTCCGAGTTTGCTCCCTATTGAAGTTGTGATTCCCGCCAAGAGCGAAGATGCGACACTCTGGTGTGGACGTCGGTTCATCGCTCAAGGTAGGAACCCTCGAGAAGGTGCGAATGTGGTTTCTTACAAGGCTCTGAGGGATTTGCTAAAAAGATGCCCAGATGAGGTTGCTCGTGCCACTGCCGGTGTGTTTCCTAAGGGTGACCCATACCATGTTGTGTGGCGTCAGCTTAGTGAGACTGCAATTGTTGGTGGTAAGGATGAGGCTGAGAACAGCAATGGCGCTGCTATTAGAGCCATGTTTGCTATGATGAAGAGCTACTCTTGCCTAGAGGATGCCTTCGACTCCCTTAATCGTGACTTCATCTATGTCACCTCTAAGAAGTGTGAGATAAGGAAACAATATGAGGAGGAAGTAGAAAGGGTGACCATGTTGCTTGAGCAGATGACGCTTTCCAAGGATCAGGCTATTCAGAGAGAAAATGCTGCTATCCATAAGACCTTTGTAGCGCAAAGTCAGTTCTTGGGATTTCTTGCCCTACTCGGCCAGTGGCAGCAGGCCTTTAATACAATTATGCTGCAACAGAATGAAGCCTAGAATGAGGAATACCGCCTGAGGAATCAGGTGATTTCCTTGGGAGTCATTAATGGTGCTCTACAAGGAGAACTGCAATGGGTCTACAATCAGCTTCACTACAATCCTCCTAGAGCTGCTGAGGAAGGACATCAAGTAGTGCTTGACATTGATGGTGCTAATGCTGGAACTGTATGTGGTGTTGAGAACATGGACCACGACCATGAGGAGTAGGCCTGATGCTGCATCTCTATAGGGTTGATGCCTTATTTTGTTGGACCTTTATGTAATGACCTGTAAACCTAAGTAGCTGGTACAATGATGTGAAGGTCAGTGAACAAGTATGATGTAGCGTGCTTTGATGATGTATCTATCCTATGTAGCCTGCAAGAACAAATACTATCCTCTAATATTGTGAACTAGAACTATGTCAACGTTCATTTTGGTTCAATCTTTGGCCCTGTAAATTTGCTTTTATCCCTCTTGGTCTATGATGGTATGTTGACACTGGTTTCTTGTTGTCACATACCTAGACCAGTTTTAAGCGGATACTGTTATTAATTGTCCCGGTGAAACGACACAATGCTAGCATGTGTTGTATTACCATGATCATTCTAGAAATACCCCTTGCTATCCTCAATTTTGAAATCCCTAAAAATTCCTTTATCTTGTCTTGTGTACCAATCTTAGCTGTGCAAGACATCCAGATATGACTTAATTATCTGGTGGATTATTCTGTGGATTGTAGTTCAGTAATGTGGTTGATTAAATATTTTACAGTGCCACGAAGGAACCTAGGATTACCCCTATGAATTGATCAACACATGGCTGGTTTTCTGGGGAACACGTTTGTATTGTAATCTTTGATTGTAACCTATTATTTCAACTACCCCTGAACTAATTTGAGGTACAACTTCCCTTGAACGGTTGCATATACATGCCTCCTCGAGATAGTCTACCAACCACAACTCACGCAATCAAAAGTTTGATGATATTGTAGTCAATGGTGGTGAATCCTTGTCACCCCGATGGCAATGAATTGTTGCCTCATGAATCCTTCCCGATTCTAGGACAAACGTATATAAAGAGATGCCTTCTCAAAGGATACAATCAGATTCTCGTTAGGACAACCTTGCATCGAGGGATAGATAAGGTAGGTATGAGACGTGTCCACATATACATTATGCCAAATCCATCCAGTTGACCCTTTCTTGTTATCTTGTGACCTTATGACTATCCTTGGCTACTTCACTTCTGTCTTGCATGTAATGCCAATTCATGCAAGAACCCCCTGTATCATGTGAGATAGTGTCTCAACAGTAAGATCCATAGTGGTATCTTGATTAATAACTGAAGGTGTCACGATGAAACTGAGAGCACCCTGTGGGTGCACACACATGGTCATGCTGCTCAGCACCCGTAGGTATCACAGTTATTATTCTCGACCTGCTAAGAAAATTGCCTCGAGCTACACAAACTAAGAAACAACACAAGCAAGATATATATAAGAATGTAAATACAATGCTTGTGAAAAAATTACAAACCACCGTGAAGTGTGGAACAAGATGACACGGTGATTTTTGTTGAAATTAGACCCTAGCATCATCAAGACTAGTAGCATTGGCTGCTGACTATGTTCAAGGAGAGCAGCACCTATTCGACCCCCCTCGACCTCTCCCCTGCACCAAGGAAGAAAATGAGCCGAGCTCCCTTCCCGCACACACATAGCACACACACTGTCTTCTGCGTTGGCTGAAGACTAGAGACTGATCTAGTGCAAGAGCTACCTTTCCATTGCATTGCATAGCATGTATATATACAAACCTCCACCCACTACCGGGTACGAGAGGCATGGCTGTTTACAGCCCTCACCTACTCCTAGTACTTGCTTACATCAGCCTACTGCTACCATGCTGCTATAGTACTAATGATGGCCTAATGCCATACCCTGCCACACATCCTGGCCTGAGCAGTTGACCGACCACCTGCCCTTGGCCATGCCGAGTAAAGAGTGTGGGATGACAGCAGATTATGTCTAACAATCTTCCCCTAATCCTGCTGCTAGACCTTGACCTCCACCATGCCAATCATCTTCCTCAGCTCCTAGACCGAAGACGCTCGAGTGACTTGGTGTGGATGTCAGCGAGCTACCGATCAGTGTTGACAAACTCGATGACTAGCTGCCCTCCATCGATGCAATCATGAAGGAAGTGAAACTTCACGTCGATGTGCTTGCTTCTATCGTGGAGGACGGGATTCTTCTCCAATGCTATTGTTGGCTGGTTGTCCACCTTGAGCACCGGTGGCTGAGCCTCGACACCAGTGAGCTCGCTCAGCAACCGTCATAGCCAGAGCACCTGGCACGTCGCCGTGGCCGTCGCCACGTACTCTGCCTCGCACGTAGACAAGGCCACCATCTTTTGTTTTAGCGACTGCCAGGCAATCGGTGCTCCACCAAGGAAGACGAGCACACCCGAGGTGCTCCGCTGTCCATCCACATCGCCCGCCATGTCCGCGTCGCTGAACGCCGTGAGCCGCGACGCACACTTCTTGGTCTCTATCTTCTAATGCCTTATGGAGTATCCATGCTTTATCTGAACCAATGAAGGAAATTCTTCAGACAAAAACCTTTACTTAGATATTCTCGAGAATTGCCCTGACTAATGTCATTACCTTGTGCTTACAACTTAGTAGTGTTTGATCGTTACTCCTGTCCCTATACGAGCATCTAACGTGTCTTGTTTCCAAGGCACTAGGTCTCATATGTGGACTGGAGGTTGCCAGCACTATTGGGATTGTACCTAGATTGTATCAAATCGCCCATATGCCAGATTCGATTGTGTGTTGGATACGCACTGCATGCACGATTTGGTATAACCATGGGTTTACCAAAGTGCTTGTCTTCAAGTGTCAACCAATCATCCTTTGAACATGGGAATTTGGTTTAGTAGAAGTACCTTTGGAATGAGAGATTGGCGTAACTATTTTTGGAAAAGTATTGGATAACCAAAGTCAGCAAGACCATATTACCGGAATATAGGTCTTATGCTAGATTGGTAATCATAAGCCCTTCTCAAAGTATTTACTCGGTTATCAATTCTACTTGGTGGAAAGAGAAAATTGGAGGTTTCTACTAAGTTAGAGAGTTGTTGACCTAAGAACTTTGATTTCTACATGAGAAGATTTGGATCTCTCTGACCTAAGAACTTTGACTTCTACATGTAAAAGTTTGGACTCTCTTTGTCCAACTTGCTCATATCGGCATTTTATTAGCCAATGTTCCTATGAAGGGCTATGCCGGTATTGAACTCGGTTCAAGGAGTCCTATGTTGTCATACATTTCACCTTGTTTTCTTCCACATAGATTCTTTGTCATATTGTAGAAAGTATTGCAGGTGCTATCCTTATTGATAGCAAACTTGATTTGGAATTAGTTTGGTGGGTATTCAAACCTCTTCTTACCCTGCTTCTTAGTTTGGATTTTGAAGCACCTTTTGATGTATTTGATGATGTGAATAGCAGATTTCCTCACATTCAACCCTTCGACGCCTCCAAACGGGTAGTTGTAAGTTATATTTCATGATAACCTACCCTAGTTAGTTGTAATTTTGGGCTTTAATGAGAGAGTATATCATAATATTCTTATCATCTTCATACTTTAGATTGACGGAAAGGATTTGACATCATCTTGGAAGTATGGGTATAAGTTGAAAAATATATTTGGACGGACATGTAAGGAGGACAAGTGATTATATAGGAAAGTAAGCATTTCAAGTGTCGATCGACAAATTAGGTTTGAAAAGCCGGTCGCCTTGCTTACTCAGCATTTTAAAATCCTACTGAAGCTCAAATGGTTGCATCAAGTCAACCAGATGAGGACCGCTGCATCCCTGGGGCACCCACCTGTGCACTGTTCCTGTGTGACCGTGGTGCCGCACTTGCCGCACCTACACAGTGTGCCCTCCTCCTTTTTCTGTAGCCTTGTCAGCCCTCGCGCCTCATCCTCGTTCCCGTACCGGGCCCTCTTCTTCTTCTTCTTCCTGGCCTCGGGCCCGACTGCTTGTGCGCCTCCCACCGAGCAAATCCATTCCCTCCTTTATCTTCTCCACGCCCAAGCCCAAGCACCAGAAGAGTGCCATAGTCCGCCTACTGCCTGCTTAGTGGCTCAGCATCGATCCACTTCTCTTGTCCTCACTTCTGGTGTACTGCATCCCCACCTCTGCCACTCCATGGTGGTTGTCGTTATGTGCATCTCTTCTTCTTCCCATCCAAACATTTGAAGCCTTGCTCAGAGCAGAGAAGCTTGAGAGGCAACCAAGTTGGGATAGAAGAGCAGTCATGAGTGGAGTTGCAAGATCCAGTGGTTGCTCATGGATCTAGAGTCACCAACTTCCAAGAAAAAATATGTATTTCATGGAAAAAGTTCTAATCTACTTTGGATTGATCTTGGTGATTGGGATCATGATGATCGAGTTCACAATCGCTGTTTTCTCGATCATGTGGACATTCTTCATGTTCTGGATCGTCATTTTCTTGTTGTTCCTCCAATGTCCCCGCCTCAGTCGTTATCTGGATTAAGTCAATGGTTATTGTGCATTGGTCATAGCTATGTTCTCTCTAAATCCTGAATGGCTTGGTAATCGAAGTCATGTAATCCTCGATGTAATTCCAAATTTGTGAAATGAAAATTATGTTTCTCTTCTTACCCACTTCTTGCTTCAAATCTTAGGACGAGATTTCTTTAAGGGGGTAGGCTATAACCCCCTGGTGTTAACTACATCTTTGCACTGCATATCATGAGCATAATCATATCATTTGCCTCATCTCTCACACATGGCATGATATGCCCTGATGTTTGTTTGCTTGCCTTTAATTTTTAATTGATTGATTAATTACCTTAGATTTCAATTTGTGATCCTAGAGTGCAAATGATTGTTATTAGTCTCTAAACAGGTGTAGGATGTGATTTGGAGTCATGTTTGTGTTGGTCATATAGCCCAAAAATGCCCCTGGATTTGAATTCTAGCCCTTTTTTCAAAATGTGCTATTTGCATTGCTTATCTCAAGTTGGACCTTTAATATGGTTTGCAGAAATTTTTGTGAGGAACATAAGTTGTTCAATGTACATCTTATGAAAATGCTTTGAAGGTCTTCAAAACTGCCAAAAACAATTGCACATACATATATAAATTATTATTTTTAAATGGATTTTTGACCCAAATTCACATTTTCAAATATATGCCAAATTTGCCAAAACTTTCTATATATGAAATGTTCTACTCGAAGAGAGGAACATTTTTCATATTCAAAATTTTTCCAAATTCGGCATGGTTTTGGGGATATAGACCAAAACATTTTTAGTTCAAAAGAAAGGTGGTGGGACCCACCTGGCCCACCTGTCATCCTCCTCCTTCCTCTTCTCCTTATCTCCTCCTCTGTTTCCATCGCTGCGGCCGGTGTCAGCGCCGCTGCTGCCCTGCCGCTGCGCCCTGCCTACCCGCCGCTGTGCCACTGCCCCACTTCCCCGCGCCAGAGCCGCAGCGACGCCCACTCCGCTGCTGCCCTGCCCGCTGGCCTCGCTGCCTCTTGTCACGCCGCGCAGCGCTGCCACCGTCACGAGTGTCGAACGCGCACGCCTGCCCCCGCCATCATTCCGGGTGCGCCTGCGCCACTTGCTGGCCGACTGTGGCTGCAACGTCACTGCCCTCTCTGCCCTGCTCGGCTGACTCCTGCTTTAAAACGGGCACCCAGCCATTTTCTCCTCCCAAGGAATCACCAAGCTCGCCATCGCGTGCTCCACCTTCTCCTACCCTCCTCCGTCGCCGACGACCACCGACAGTGGCCAAATCGGCCTTTTCTCTCTGTCAGCCATGGCCGCGCCGTGGTCCACCGTGGCAACACGCCTTCAGCCTGCTTCCCCTCCCTCTCTTTGCGTGTTCTGAGTCGCTAGGACCTGCTGGTGCTTCGAGCACGGTCGACTTGACCGCTTAGGTGCCCAGCTCGCCGGACCAAGCAGCGCCGCCGTCACGGCCACAGGCATACGTGGCCAATCCACCTCGGGCCTCCACGGCCTGCGCTGGGAGCACCAACGGGTGCGCAGCTCCTCCGTGCTGCTCCTCCACCCCTGCTCCATCGTCGCGAGCCCTCCCCGGCCGGGAAACGCCGAGGCCGAGGACCTCGTCCTAAAATTTGGAAAAGGTCAGGGGTGCTCGTGCATAATGGCCAGACTCATAGATTTATAGATCCGGGCGTGGTCAATGGCTGGAAAGTTTCGGGGTTTTTATGCAAAAGTGGTTTTCTTATAAATGATTTCCAAATTTTTTATTAATGTTTGTTTAATTCATATCTCCATGAATAATGGTCCAAATCGAGTGATTCAACTTGAAATATTTTTCTTATAAGGAGTACTATCCAAAAAAATATGAGTTGAGCATGTTGAAATATTTTTTCTGTATATTTTTACTTAAGTTGATTTATTTACATTAAATGCTTATAATCTTTAGAAATGCATAACTAAATATAGGATGCTCAGAAAAATGTGATTCTAGTTTTTTAGTCTTCTTTAGTGATGCTCTATCTATGAAAAATATTTGGTGCATGCTTGCTGTGTAAAAATATAAAGTTGTAGTTCAAGTGGGATTTTAGGGCGATTCTTGAAATAATTCGTAAATGTATAGTGTAGACCTGGTTTGGGATTCATAATTTTTGTAGGATACTTATATGCCATAAGATAGCTCTTGATGTAGTAAAACATGAGGTTTGGTATACTTTATAGTAGAAAGTATTTTTAGGTTGCCTATTTTATGCTGCCTTGTGATTTTTGTGTAGAATGATAGGCTTATCCAAATGAGGTGAAATTTGGATGGCGGCCTAGAATTGATGTGTAATATCTCTTGTAGTTTTAGTATGTTTTTATATGAAGTTAAACCAGGTGTTGCAGTTATACCCTATTTATAAAGTTATTTTAATTCAACCTTGCTTTGCCATGTCATGCCATCAATAAGGTTGCTTTAGGCATGCATAGGGTGTTTAATCTATTAGTGCTATTATGCAGCTTTAGCTGACATTTAGGATACATTGCCTGGTGTAAATTTACTAGTAATGTATTTAGTGTGTGTTTTGTGGGGAGTTGTGGTAGTGATTAGCTCATGATGAATGTGTTGAGATGGCTATGCTTAGTATAAGGGTCCTTTGCTTTACTGGCTTATTTGCTAGTGATAAGTAGAGAGGAGGTTTCACCGATAGACTTGTATTGTCTTTAGTAGAGAATGCAGTAGATGACATGTGTTTATGGTACATGTTCTTGGATGATGTTGACGACCTTGTAGAAAGAATATGCAAGCATTCATCATCATCATACTCCATTATCATACCACATGCATTCCTCGTATTCATACATGCATCTGCATCATATAGGATCACTAGAAGAACAGAACGTGATGTGAAATGAGAGTCCAGAAGAGGAGTTCCGAAGGAAAGCTTCTGCACAGAAGGTGATCAAGAACCAGAAGCCAGACATGGAGTGATCGAGTGCCTGAAGCTTCAACCTCACTCTTCTGAGGAAGGCAAGCCCCGAAGCATTTCTCCCTACAGTTTTCTAAATAATTTAACTTACGTCCTTTATTGTTTATGATGCATTAAGTTTGTAGGTGTTGATCGATACCATTGATGCAATATGATTACCCTTGTCCACCGGAGTTACCCATACACCCTGTTAAGTTTAGGTATGCTTATATGCTTAGCCCTGCTTAAACTAGATCGGTAGAAGTCGGGTGATTTCCTGTCATCCGCAAGATATAGGTGGTGACTCATAATGGTGAGCTATATTGTTATCTAGAGATAACCATGAGGAGTAATAAATCAAGACTGGGTGGGATTAGTGCTGTGGACAGAACTGGAGGTTCGGTGTTATTTTTATCCCATCTGTTTCAATCTAGGACCCGTCCGATGTCTCGGCCCTCTTGTCATGTTGAACGCATGCCCCACAGATAGCTGGAAGGATGCGATCATCCGACCGTGAAGCCTTGAGTTCTATTTGGGTCGGGTTTCGTTCCTATTGATCCCGCGACTCTACCCGAACAGACCAAGGTGACCTAATCGACTCTGACGGGGAAGTGTGGTTTGTGTGGGGAATACCTTGCCAGCTGGTTTGCAATCGATTATAATCGCCATCGTTCCTGGATAGTGAACACTGACTTGAGCATCGGCATCGTAGTTAAAAACTTGAACAAAGACATAAAATGGTTATGATGTTGATGCTGAAAGAGGCTCAACCAAAATTGGTTACTATTCTTGCTTGATAATTACACCATGCTTGTTTAGTCTAGGTGCTAATCTAGCATGATCAGGTTAATAACTTTAAAATGCAAAGCTAGAAGTGTATAATAACTGCTCTTAATAAGCTCAAGCTTTTATGCAAAGAAATAAGTCAGGTAGCCTACTTATAAGCCTTGCATACTCCTTGGAGTCACTTTGTTTTTTGTTTATGATGGGTAAGTCTAGCTGAGTACATGCTCGTACTCAGGGTTTTATTCCCACTTGTTGCAGATCATAAGACTTTTGTTGTGGCGACAAGATGGACTTGTATCCCAGTATGGGAGGATTAGACCTTGGGCACGGTCATCCCTTATATCTTGTCTAATTGCTGTTGTTGGATGTCGACCCTGATCTGGCAATGTATTTTAAATCATAGGTGTGAGTACATGTCAAAAATATATCTACTTCAACTATTTATTTGCAACTCTGATTTAAAAAGGAATTTATGTAAACACTGGTGATATAATTATGCAATATGCAAAAAGTAAAAAGAGGTGAATGGTAACTACTGAACTATGCGATCTTGGTGTGTCATTAGAAAAGTTTGAAATCCCTCAAGATTTCACGGACTACCGGGTTAATATGAGCACAATGTGCTAACTAAATTGCTTCGGCGGTTTACTTAGTACCTTGGGTTTATATTAATTGGGCGGTTCTGTTATAGGTACCACTTTAGTTCCTCCTCCCTTAGTAATTCACCTAGTTTTCGTTTAGGACATGTTTTAAATCTCGTTTAGCTTCACTTAGTATTGTGATTTCTACCTTTTTGTCTAATTCATCCAATTTATTTAACAGGGTAGTCTTCTTTCTTATATGCTCCACTTACATTTTTTGCCCAGCCCCTCAGATGTTGTCTAAGCCTTCTAATTTTCATCTGCCACCTCTCAATAGGTGAACCATTTGATATGGTATTCTGCCATATGTCAGTCACCATCTCACAAAATCCATCTCTTAACAATTAGCCCAATTCGAATTTAAATTGAGGCTGATAAGTCAAAGAAGGATCATTAGTAGAGAACAGTAGAGGAGTATGGTCAGAGATTTCTCTATATAGAGCATAGACTATAGAGTGGGAATATTTGGATTCAAAATCTGTGCAGCATAAAACCCTGTCTAACTTCTCAAAAGTTTGGATTGGCATATTGTTAGGCCAGGTGAATTTCCTTCCTGATTGTCGGTTACCTAGGAAAGGGGTACCCTAAGCCCTCGTTTAACTGGGCGGATCCCCGAAGTCAGCAACGCAAGCCCTCCAACGACATCCCTCATTACCGCTCAGAAATCCACAAACTAAAGCTTGCTGGACTGGCCCACGAACGGGCGTCGACAGCCCAAAGCCACAACCTGCTCGACGAACCACTGCACGGACCAAGACTGTACTCTCGAGGGTGCAACTCGAGCGACCCCTCAAGGATGGAACTTCGCCCGTGCGAATGAACAGCCCTCGAATGTGGTAAAACCCTCAGCTAGCTACTCCCAGTATGGATCCAGGCACATTCAATGCATTTTACCTGCTCCCGCCTAACCATATGGCCACAGTTACCAAAACAGCTACGGGTATGGCAGTCAAATCCTGCTTTTACCGCCCATACCCTGGAATCCCGCGGATCGTACCTCACTGCCGGGCCATACCGAGCACTGTGCCCCATCCGGCACCCCCTCGAGACGCATATTCCCTGCGTATCCCGAGATTCGACCTTATCCAATGAGCCTCGACCCAAGGCCTCGAACGTCGCCCCTCGACACCGTCACGCCGACCCTCGAGCAGGACTTCAACAACTTCGGTCAACACTTCAACAACTACCAACGCGACGGCCACAGGGCTTCCCATATCGATGTACACCTCTACAGCGGCACTGACATAATTGGCATCAACGTCATACGTCACCAACCACGTGAGCCCCAAAAACATGTATTCTTGTGCCCCTCCGCCTATAAAAGGAGGAGCCATGACTTTAGCTAGAGGAGAGATCCTAGAGCTTCATACACTAAGGCTTAGATCACAGAACAACACCGTGAGATAGTGTAGAGGGCTATGCGCCCGAAATGCTCAAGCTCAAGCCCACACTTCTCACACCCGCTTGTATTCACCCCTGTACTAGCGCTTCGGTGCAAGATAACACGAACTATCCTCCCCCCGCTGGACGTAGGGCCTTCTTTGCCCGAACCAGGATAAATCGCTGTGCCCTTCTTGCATCACCCACAGGATTAAGGGAGCACGCAATTATGAATTTACTCATTGGTGTTGACCCCCGGGGTCGAAACACCGATAGTTGGCGCGCCAGGTAGGGGTCCTGCGTGTTACCAATGATTTCCTGCCATTCTTTCTGGATGGGCGACTCTGTTTCACCACTTCCTCGCGCTACGGTGATCTGGTTCAGGAGCCTAGAGTTCATGTCCCTTGGACAGGGCTATGACATGACCTGCTCTCGATCAGTGACCCAAGCGGAGATCGTAGTGTGCCCCCACGCTTAGGAAGGGGCACTCGCTGGTCTCGCCACCATGCGGCCGCAACCAGGAGGCGCGATCGGCGCCGTCATTGCCATCAACCTGAGTCGAGATTGGTGCCCGGTGATGAGGAGCCCCTTGTTGGGGGATTATCTGACCTGAGTTCAGGAGCAGAGGATGGACCGGTAGGGCTCCACGACAACCTCAACTTCACCTTCACAATGCACTCATTGAGGGAGCCTGGCAGAGCTCCCCCGATGCGCGCAACCCCCACTACATCGAGCCTACTTCCGCACGAGCTGTTCGGTGTCATTAACGGTTCTCATTCAGCCTCAACAATGCCGCAAAGGTGTTCTCGACCTTGACCCACACCAACATGAGCAAGATAGGGGACCACCCAGGCGCCCTCCTTCGAGCAATGACGGACGTGGGGACGGTCATGCCAGCCTCCATGGACTTGGGCTTCGCGAGAGCACCCGACCCCCGAAGGTACACCATCGACACACTCCGACAGCAGCTGCAGGAGGAGGCACGGGGACAATTCCCTGTCTTCTACTGTGGTGACCCCAACTCCGGCTCTGACCATTGGGACCCTACCTGTGAGTGTCTCCACATCAACGGTGACGTTGCCTCCAGTGAGGACACTGTCGATCCGATGACCGATGCGGCTGCCACTGCGGTGGGAGGGGCTCCCCCCAGAGTAGAGGTTCGACAACCAGTCACACCCCGAGAGGCGTGCCCCTGTCCTGATGAGCAGGATGCACAGCTGGCACAAATTTGGGAGTTGCAGGCTAAACTCACCGACGACCAGGAATGACTGCGCCAGCTCGAGGGAACCCTCGAGCAGGAGCGACCACCACCTGGCGAAAGAGCCTGAGCCAGGGCCCGAGAGGTCAACCGGCAGATCAACAAGGGCGGGGCACCCAAACATCCCATCAACCGTTACCCTTGAGCAAGCCAGAACATTGTCACGGCGGCTATGCTTCTTCACAATATGCCCGCGCCATCCAACTCGCAAGCTCGATGGGTACAACACGAGATCGAGGGTCTCCTCCAAGTTGTTGCTGTTCAGCAAGCTGAGAGCTCAGCCTTGAGGCGTCGAGGGGCAGCTCCTGAACCACAGGACGAGCCCTCCCGGCCCAAAAGGGAGGGCTCGGTCGATCAAGAGGTGGCTCCCGAGTGAAGAAGACACCCCACGTGACGCGTGCCTCGATATCATCGAGAACCGCAAGCGCAAACACAGGGACGCCGAGGATCGTGGGTACAGCGCCCATCATGGGGGATGTTACGACAACGATGAAGACCAACGGGCCCCGGAGCCATCAGGTCCCCGAGTTTTCAGTAGGATGATCCGCAACGCCTGGCTGCCCGACAAGTTTTGACCCCCCACGAGAGTCGTCAAGTACAATGGCGAAAGCAAACCTGAGCTCTGGCTAGCCTATTTTTGACTAGCTTGTTAGGCAAGCGGGGCATGTGACTACCGCACGATCATACGTCACCTTCCCCTATTCCTATCCAACACCACATGTAGGTGGTTCGAGGAGCTTCCCCCTGACCAGATTCACGACTGGGTTGACCTGGTCCGGATCTTCGAGGGGAACTTCAAGGGCACCGACGTGCATCCTGGAAACTCCTGGGAACTGCGCAACTACAAGCAGAAACTAGGGGAGTCTCTGCATGACTTCGCTCGGTGTTTCTCCAAGCTTTGAACTGAACTCCCCACATCTCTGATCTCGACGTAATTCTAGCATTTATTACGGGTACGACCTGCAAGGACCTAGTTCGCGAGTTGGGGCGTAACTGCCCCAACATCGTTGACGAGCTCATGGATGTGGTCGCCAACTATGCGGCTGGTGAGGAGGCAGTTGGAGCCTTCTTCGATGACAAAAAACACAAGAGAAAGGCACCAGCAGTTGATGCTAGGGGCTCAAATAAAGGTTCAAAGAAGAACAACAACAAGAAGAAGAAGGATTAGTAAGGCAAGCATGAGGTTGCAGACGACGATCTTGTCGCAGCAGCCAAACGCAAAAAACCTCGAGGTGCCCCCGAAGGGGCCATCTTCGACAGGATGCTCGAGGAGCCCTGCCCTTATCACAAGGATGAGGCGAAACACAAACTCAAGGACTGCCACATGCTTCAAAAGCACTTCGAGCAACTGGGCGACAAGAAGGGTAACGACAAGAAAGACCAGCGCGACAAGAAAGACCAGCGCGACAAGAAAGACAACGGGGAAGATGGAAAATTCCCCGAAGTCTACGACTGCTACATGATCTACGGAGGCCCCTCGACCCCGCTCATGCCTCGACAGCGCAAGAGGGAGCGTTGAGAAGTCTTCTCCATCCGAGTCGCAACACTCCACTACCTCGACTGGTCCGATGCGCCCATCACGTTCGACCACGACGACCACCCGGATCGTGTCCACAACCCCGGGGCCTATCCGCTCATCGTCCACCAAATCATCATCAACACTCACCTCTTGAAGGTCCTCATGGATGGTGGCAGTAGCTAAACATCATCTACCTTGAGACCCTTGACCTCGTGGGGTCAAGAGGTGCCAACTCCAACCCAACACCGGGGGCTTCCATGGCGTCGTACCAGGGAAGAAGGCTCTTCCCATCGGCTGCATTAACCTTCCCGTCTGCTTTGGCACCCCCACCAACTTCAGGAAAGAAACCCTCACCTTCGAGGTGGTCAGGTTTCACGGAACCTATCACGCCATCATCGGCTGATCGGGCTATGCGCAATTCATGGCGATCCCAAACTACACCTACCTCAAGCTCAAGATGCCAGGACCCAGAGGTGTCATTACCATCGGCTCCTCCTACTAGCACGCGTATGACTGCGACGTCGAATGCATCAAGTACAGAGAGGCCGTCGAGCAAAACACGATGATAGCCTCGACCCTCGAGCGCCTCGCTGATGAGCTGCCTGAACCTAAGCATCATGATGACAGCTTCGAGCCAGCGCAAGACACCAGGAAAATCCCCCTCGACCCGAGCTGCTCCAGCGAGAAGGTGCTGACGATCAGTGCCAACCTCAGGAGCAAATAGGAAGTAGTGCTCGTTGACTTTCTTCGTGTGAACACCAATATGTTTGCGTGGAGTCCTTCGGACATGCTGGGCATACCTAGGGAAGTCACCGAGCACGCCTTGGAGATCTGAGCCGGGTCTAGACCGGTGAAGCAACACGTGCGCTGCTTTGACGAGGAGAAGCGTAGGATCATCTGCGAGGAGGTACACAGGCTTTTGGCGGCTAGATTCATCAAGGAGGTTCATCACCCCAAATGGTTAGCTAATCCCGTGTTAGTTAAGAAAAAGAATGGAAAAATATGAATGTGTGTTAACTATACTAGTTTAAAGAAAGCATGCCCCAAAGTTCCATTTCCTTTACCACGCATTGATCAAATTGTTGACTCTACCGCGGGATGTGAAACCCTCTCATTCCTTGATGCTTATTCCGGCTACCACCAAATCAAGATGAAAGAGTCCGACCAGCTCGTGACTTCCTTCATCACACCTTTTGGCATTACTGCCACATCACCATGCCCTTCGGCCTTCGAAACACCGGGGCGACGTATCAGCGATGCAAGCTCCATGTCTTCGGCGAACACATAGGCAGAGCGGTCGAGGCTTATGTCGATGACATCATGGTCAAATCCAAGAAAGTCGACAACCTCATCCATGACCTCAAAATCGCATTCGGCCTTCGAGCCAAGAACATAAAACTCAACCCTGAGAAATGTGTGTTTGGAGTGCCTCGGGGCATGCTCCTCGGATACGTCATCTCCTAGCGCGGGATCGAGGCCAACCCCGAGAAGGTCACAGCCATCACACGAATGGGTCCGATTCGAGATCTCAAGAGCGTACAGAAGGTCACGGGCAGCCTCGCGGCTCTCAGCCATTTCATCTCACGATTGGAGAAAAAGGCCCTGCCCCTGTACCGCCTCTTGAAAAAATCCGAACACTTCGTATGGACCGTGGAGGCCGAGGAGGCCCTCAACAAACTCAAGAGCATGCTGACTTCTTCCCTGATCCTCGTCCCTCCTCGATCAGTGACATTGACTGAATTGCCCGAGCCCCTCCTCCTCTACGTAGCCGCGACCACTCAGGTGGTAAGCGCGGCCATAGTGGTCGAGAGGCAAGAGGAAGGGCACGCCTTGCCCGTCCAACGGCTGGTCTACTTTATCAGTGAAGTGCTTTCGGAAACCAAGATCCACTACCCACAGGTGCAAAAGCCGCTCTACGCCATTGTCCTTACGCGTCCTAAGCTCCAGCATTACTTCCTCAGCCACCCGGTTACCATGGTGTCTTCTTTCCCCTTGGGGGAGATCATCCAAAACCGGGAGGCCGCTGGAAGAATTGCTAAGTGGTCGGTCGAGCTTATGGGTGAGATCATCACTTATGCACCACGGAAGGCCATCAAATCTCAGGCGCTGGTAGATTTCATCGCTGAGTGGACCGACACCCAGTTGCCGCCAGTTCAAATCCAAGCCGAGCTATGGATGATGTACTTCGATGGGTCACTCATGAAGACAGGAGCAGGCACAGGCTTGCTCTTCATCTCACCCCTTGGAGTTCATATGCGCTACGTCATTCGCATCCACTTTGCTGCTTCCAAAAACATCACAGAGTACGAGGCTCTTGTCAACGGGTTGCGTATTGCCCTCGAACTCGGGGTCCGACGCCTAGACGTTTGAGGTGACTCACAACTCATCATCGACCAAGTGATGAAGGCCTCGAGCTACCACGACACCAAGATGGAAGCCTACTACAAAGAAGTGCGCAAACTGGAAGACAAGTTCCATGGCCTCGAGCTTAATCATATTGCTCGACGCTACAATGAAGCTGCGGACGAGCTCACAAAGATCGCATCAACTCGAGGTACTGTCCCTCCAGACGTATTCTCAAGAGACCTCTTTGAGACCTCCATTGACTTGGGCTCTAGGGATGGCACCGCACCCTTGACACCCCTCGACCAGGGCCGAGGTCATGGAGATCGAGGAGACACCTCCTCCGTTGAGCCCACCTCTGGATTGGCGAGTCCCTTTCCTCGACTGCCTCATTCAAGGGGAACTCCCAGAAGACCGGACCGTGGCTCACCGGATCACGCGATGGGCCAAGTCCTACATCATCACGGTGTTGGCAAGGAACTCTACAGGCGAAGCCCATCGGGTATCCTTCAGCACTGCTTCACTATCGAAGAAGGCAGGAGGCTCCTCGAGGACATACACTCGGGGGCTTGCAACCACCACGTAGCGCTGAGAACCCTCGTTGGCAACGCATTTCGACAGGGTTTCTACTGGCCAACCACCGTTTCCGATGCCATCAACATTGTCCGCTCATGCAAGGGGGTCAATTCTACGCCAAGCAGACGCACCTCCTAGCTCACTCCTTATAGATGATCCCCGTCACCTGGTCATTCGTGGTCTGGGGGCTCGACATCGTGGGGCCTCTCAAGAGAACAACCAAGGGATACACGCACCTACTCGTTGCTGTCGACAAGTTTACTAAGTGGATTGATGCCTGGCCTATCGGCAGCATCCGCTCCGAGCGGGCGGTCAAGTTCTTCACCGACATCATCTATCACTTCGAGGTCCCGAACGTCATCATCACTGATAATGGCACATAGTTCACTAGCAAGAAGTTCTTGGATTTCTGCGATCGCCATCACATCCGTGTGAACTGGTCCGCGATTGCTCATCCTCGAACTAACGGCCAGGTCAAGCGCGCTAATGGCATGATTTTGCAGGGCCTCAAGCCGAGAATCTTCAACCGCCTTAACAAGCATGGAAAGAAATGGGCCGCAGAGCTTCCTTTGGTCCTGTGGAGCTTAAGGACGACACCTAGTCGAGCCACGAGGTTCACACCATTCTTCTTGGTCTATGGGTTCGAGGCCGTCCTCCCCACTGATCTCGAGTATGGTTTCCCTCGACTAAAGACCTATAACGAGCAAACCAATGAAGAAGCCCTCACAAACGCCATCGACCAGCTCGAGGAGGCTCGAGACATGGCGCTGATTCACTCCACAACGTATCAGCAGAAACTTCGATGCTACCATGACAAACATGTGCGCTTGAGGGACTTCCAAGTTGGAGACCTCGTCCTACGTCGACGACAGACAAACAAGGGGCATCACAAGCTGACTCCACCATGGGAAGGTCTATACACCATAGCTGAGGTGCTGAAGCCCAGAACGTACAAGCTGGCAAACAACAAGGACAAAACCTTCACCAACACATGGAACATCGAACAGCTACATCATTTCTAACCCTAAGGCACCGATGCCCTTGTACATTCTCGCATGTTTCGTACATTTTTGCATGACAAATATAAGAAGTACTTCGATTATAAGTTCAAACTTATTATTATACATGCAAGAGGTAGCCTCGACCTTGTCTCGCCAGAGTCGAGCCTCCCTCTGGGGCTAACGGGGGGGGAACCCCCTAAGTTCCTAAAAATATGAACGATTTTTCAAAAAATCGAGCATCTCCTTTTGCTTTGTAACTAAGTAGAAAATGCCTCGAACTCCCTCGAGGTCAACGAGGGCTGTCGAGCTAGGAGCTCTCCTATGCCCCAGGGCTATGGTACCTCCACTCACTCCCCCCTCGAGGGATACGAGCATGCGTCGAATGCTTAGTCAAAAAACAAAGGTCAGATGATCAAAGCTCGAGTGTCTCTTCTTTCCTTCACTTCGACACGCTTCGCGAATAAGAAGAAAATGCCTCAAATTCCCTAAGGGTCAAGGGCTATCGAGACGGGAGCTCTCCTATGCCTCTGGGCTATGGTACCTCCACTCGCTCCCTCCTCAAGGGATACGAGCACGCGTCGAACAATTAGTTAAAAAAGCAAAATCTAGGCGAAAGAAAACAGAGAAGGCTCGAACTTGAAATATCCAAATGCATTACGATAGATGCATAGATGTTTTAAAGGCCCCCGAGGCCATACTGAATATAAGTTACAAAAACTAACTTATTTACATGGGCACCTTCGGTCAGTTTTGCCCTACAGGCCCGCTCCGTCGTCTCCGTCGCCGCCCTCCTCGATGGTGTACCCTTCATCTTCGGGGGGGAGGACTTCATCCTCGAACAGCTTCGCCAGCGCTTCCCCTGGCCTCTCGGCATCCCGGATCAGCCCCCGGCACTGCTCCTCGTTCTCGGCATCGGTCTTCGAGATGTCGAGGACGAAGCCTTGGGCAATGATGTCCATGTCGAAGATGAAGCCAGAGGAAACCACTGCCAGGGCGTGCTTCACGCCGGTGTGGAGGGCCGCCCGCACGCGATCCCGAAGGGTGGCATCAAGGTGGTAGAGCCGGTAGATGAGCGCGGCCCCCGAGACATCTTCTTTAGCCACCTCGACGGGCTCGACCTCCCAGGAGGTACAGAGCCTATTGATGGCAACCCAGAACCTGCCGAGAAGTGCCCCCTCCGCCACGAGGCCCTCTTGTAGTGCCTTGGCGGTGGCCTGAGTGGAGAGCAGCTTGGACTCAAGGCCTTAAAGACAAAACAAGAGGTAAACATGTCACACGGAAAGAAAAAGGTCAAAGCCCACAAAGGAACTCACTAGCACAGCGGGTCTGGAGGGCACTGCGGTCCTCTAGCATGGCGTCGTGCTCCTCCCGAGTCTCGTCACGCTCCCACTGGGCCTCCTTGAAAGCCCGAGTCAAGTCCATCTTCTCGCATCGGAGGGTCTCAAGGGCGCCACCAGCCAAGATGATGGCTTGCTCCTTCTCTCAAAGGGTAACCTTCATCGCCTCGAGCTTGGCATCCAGGCTGTTGGTTCGACCCTTTTGCTCCCCGACTAAGGTGGAGAGGGTGTAACACACCGTGGAGACCTGAGCCAGACTAGCCTCGAGTGAGAAGATACGCTCCATGGAGCCTCGGGCCTCCTCCACGAGCAGCTTGACATGCTCTTGAGCGTGAGCGCCATCGCTCTTGGCCTCCTCCGCTTCGCCCCTGGCCGCGTCGACCTCCTCCTTGAATCATCGGAGCTCCTCCTTGACTTGGGCGGCTTTGCCACGAGCTACCTCGGCGTCCTCCTTTGCCTGGGTGGCCTCCTCCTTGGCCCTGGCGGCCTCCTCTCTGGCCCGCTTCACCTCCTTCTCGACCTCGGCCACCCTGCTCTGTGCAGAACGGCCGGCCTCGAGTTGGCAAAGCACTTCCTCTCGGCTGTTACTCGTTTCATGGAGGAAGTATTACTTGGAGTGGGAACGCCTTCGCAAGTCCTGGAAACAGGAAATTAGGGGTTAAGGAGATCCATACGGAAAAAGCCAAAAA
This sequence comes from Bothriochloa decipiens, assembly GCA_023333625.1. Taxonomy (NCBI): domain Eukaryota; kingdom Viridiplantae; phylum Streptophyta; class Magnoliopsida; order Poales; family Poaceae; genus Bothriochloa; species Bothriochloa decipiens. Next base: position 7,921,317 of record CM041633.1, read on the forward strand.
TCATATGTGATCCAAACAGGGACTTACCCCGAGACTCTAGTCGAGATCCCCAATGAGCTTGACACCTAGCTTGAGGAAGTGCTGCAGCCACGGCTGGGACTGCTCCATGCCCTCCCAGCGCTCGAACTCCGCCGGGTCATCCATCTCGATCCTGGGAGCACTAGAGTCACCAAGCTCTTAGAGCAAGACACGCTCCTTGCCCCAATGAGAGAAGAGTGTCTTGACCTTGGTTCGCGCCAAGGACTCAATCTCCTCCACCACGTCGCGTGGGGCGCCGTGGTGCTCCACTAACTCGGCTGAGGTGGGGAACTCCAACGCGGCGCCGATGCCTCCCAGCCCGGGGTCGGATGTCGACCTCCTCCTTAATGGGCCAGGAGTCCCCAACACGATGGCAGCCACCGTCTCCTCCGACCGCTTTGCCTGTGGACCAGAAATCACTGGCTTCTCCAATGGCACTACCGACGGCTGCGGTGGCTGGCTCGACGCTGGCTCAGGTGCCTCCTGAGGTGGCAGAGGGGACGAGGCCGTCACTTCCTCCAACGCCACGTCCTGTGGCACCAGTAAATCCACCATCGACACGTCTGTCGGCGGGCTCGGTGCCAAGGTCTCCTCCTCGAGCTGCGTCGAGGGTTTCAGCGCTGCTTCTTGTAGGAGCTCGTCGAGGGTGATCACAGACACCCACTATTTTGGGAGTCCCGAGGTCTCCTCCCCTCCGACGGCTTGGGCGACTGCTACGTCGATAGGTTTGGCAGCGTCACATCCCCCGGCAGCGTCTGCTGCTCCTGATGGTGGTGGGGCCATTCCCCGATCACCTCCTCCTGCCGCTCTTGCGGCTCCTTCTCCTCCTGCTGCGCCTGCGGTAGCTCCTGCTTCCGCTGAGCCTCCAACTCACGAGACCTGTCGGCCACGGCTTCCGCTCCCTGGTCGAAGGGGGAGGGGTGATGGCCTCCTCACCCTCGAGGTTGATGGGGGCTACCTCCATTCCTGGCTCGTGGCCCTCGGGGGCTCTCGCCTCGGGCATGGAAGCAGAGACCTCAGGCTGGCCCAGGTCAGAGGCTCCCGACACCGGGGTTCTGCTCTCTGGCACCAGGCCGAGCTCGGGGACCACGAACGTCAACATGGGGGAGGCGCTCCCCCTCCTGTGTCTTCCTCGGCTCGGAGTCGCCGCTCATCATGGCCCCGGAGTCGCTTGACCCTCTAGCAAGAGCAGAACCCGTCAGCCTACCGCGAGCCATAGCCCCGAGGGCTAAGGACAGCCACCTTTCCTCCCACAGTGCCAAGGGCCTCGACATCGCACCTGTGGCCGAGGCCCCCATCCTCATGGCCGTATCCACCCTGAGCCGCTTAGCTAGTGCAAGGGTCGCCTTCTCGATGCGGCGCTTTGGCCTGGATGAAAAGCAGGATAGTAGAGAACTTAATAAACTGCAAAATGGGGAAGCAGCAAGAAGAGACTTAAATCGACAACACTTACCCAGAGGGGATAGAGGCCTTTTGGGTCCCCCTCGAGCCGCCAGTAGACCTCGAGGCCCCACCCGAGGCTGAGCTCTTCCCAGGGCTGGGGCTGCTAGGGGCTGTCGGTGAGGTCGTCATGCCTCCCTACTCCGACGAGGCCTCCTGGGCAGGACCTTGCATCGCCCGCGCCGATGACCGGGATCGGGTCTCCTGGGTCAAAGTGGGCGGGGTCCCGCCATGAGCACGACGGGAGGAGGACGAACCCCCCGAGTCAAGGGAGTAGTCGACCTTTCCCCTCGCTGGTGCTCCGAGGCCATAGTCACCAACTGAGGGGCGCGCTGCTCCGACGCACCTTCCTGCAGTGGAAGACGGTCAGTATGGGAGGGACCAGACGGAAGGGGCTCAAGACGTCCCACCACCCCTTCAACATCATCATCGTCATCATCATCATCATCCTCATCTCCCTCATCCTCAAAGGGAGACTCCTCCTCCGAGAGCCCGTCGCACCTCTGCTGCGCATGGTGCTTCTAGCGCTTTTCGCACTCCCGGAGCTTCTTGTCCTTTTCCTTCCTCTCCTCATCCTTGCACCTCTTTTATTGCTGGGCGTTGAAGCGTCTCACCTGACGATCGGGAGCATCCTCCCTCAATGGGGGCCTCGATCTCTGGTAGTCGATTCTCCCCGGCATGAAAACATTTAGTCGCGAGGACAAGAGTAAGAAAAAAAGGGGACGAAATGTAAACGCGAAAGGCATGGGTCGAGGCACTCACCAGGTCGAGGCACCCCTCCTCCGGCCGCATGGGGAGGCAGTTGACGTCCTCTGCCCTGAACGAACCCGCAACAATCCCTTTCACCCACGTGACGATCTCCGCGGCAGGTATCTCCTCGCTGGACATTCGGCACCTCTCGAGCACTTCGAGCACCACCGTGGGGAGCATCTTGTCGATACCCTAGAAACGGGTATCCCAGACCCCTTGCTTAACAAACTAAAGCCCCGCAAAATCAGCATCTTGACCCCTCCGATAATCTCCCGCGCTAACGTACGAAGGCCGATAGGCTGGGACGTATCGGTCTGGCCCGCGAACGAACAACGACGGCCCAAAACCAAAGCCTGCTCGAGAGGCTATCGAACGGACTAGTACTATATCACCGAGAGGTTACCGAACGGACCAGTACTGTTCACTCGAGAGGATACCGAACGGACCAGTACTGTATACGCGAGGGTATGATTCGAGCGACCCCTCGAGGACGGAACTCCATCCAGCGAACGACCCTCCCCTCGAGGATGGAACTTTGCCTGGGCGAATGGGCGGCCCTCGAGGACAGTGCACCCCTCGGCCACCAACTCCCCCGTACGGATCCGAGCGCATTTAATGCGATCTATCTACCCCCGCCTAACCGCATGGCCATAGTTACGGTAACAGTTACAGGCGTGGCGGTCAAATCTACTTTTACCGCCCATGCCCCGGAATCTCGCAAGTCATATTACGCTGTTGCGCCATACCGAGCGCTGTGCCACGACCCGCACCGCCTCGAGACGTATAACTAACATGTTTTTCGTGTTTTCTGGGATTCGATCTTATCCAGCGAAGCTCGACCTCCTCGGCACGACCCCCTCGGCTTCGGGCAGGACCCTCGACCGTCGCCCCTTGACTTCACCGAGCGAACCCTCGAGCTGAACTTCAACAACTCCCGATGCGACGGCTGCAGGGCCTCCCATACCGACGTACATCACTACAAGCGGCACCGACATGATTGACCTCAACGTCGTACGTCATCAGCGTCATACGAACTCGAAATACATGTACACCTGTGCCCCTCCTTCGTCTATAAAAGGAGGCGCCAGGGCGTTAGAGAAAGGGACCGGACTCAAATCGAGAGGATCTAGAGCATAGAAACATTAAGGCCCTAGATCACAGAGCAACACTGTGAGCCTGTGCAAGGTCGAGAGCAAGGCGTCCGAACGCCCCAACTCCACCTTTCACTCCTCACACCAGCTTGTATTTTCCCCTGTACTAGCACTTCGGTGCAAGATAACACGAATCATCCTCCCCCCGCTGGACGTAGGGCCTTCTTTGCCCGAACCAGGATAAATTACTGTGTTCTTCTTGCATCACCCACCGGATTAGGGAGCACGCGAATACGATATTACTCGTTGGTGTTAACCCCTCGAGGGTCAGAACACCAACAGTTGGCGCGCCAGGTAGGGGAACCGCGTGTCACTAACGATTTCCCGCCATTTTTCCGGATGGACGATTTCGTTTCACCACTTCCGCACACTACGGTGATCTGGTTCGGGAGCCTGGAGTTCATGACCCTCGGCCAGGGCTACGACATGACCCTGCTCTCGATCAGTGACCCGAACGGAGGTTGCGGTGTGCCCCCACGTTCATGGGGAGCCGCTCGCCAGTCTCATGACCACGCTTCCACATCCAGAAGGAGGCACGGTCGGCGCGGTCACCGCCGTCAACCCGAGTCGAGAAGGGTCCCCGCCGCTTTCTCCACGCCCCAGACCGGAGATGAGAAACCTCTTGTTAAGGGCGTATCTGACCCGAGTTTAGAGGCAGAGGGCAAACCGGCAGGATCCCGGCACAACCCTGACTCCGCTCTTATCGAGTGCTCGTCGGGGAAGTGCGACGAAACCCCCGCTCAATCAAGCTCGCTTCCGCACGGGCTGTTCGAGCATCGTCGGTGGTCTTCGACCGACCCCAACAATCCCACGACGACGGCTACGACAGCAACCCACTCCGACACGAGCGCGTTGGAGGACCGCCCAGACACCCTTCTCCACGCGATGACGGACGTGGGGACTGTCACACCGGCCTCCGAGGGTTTGGCTTTCGCAAGAGCGCCCGGCCCCCGGAGGTACACCGTCGGCACACTCCGACGGCGGCTGCAGGAGGAGGCGCGGGGGCAATTCCCCATCTTCTACTGCGGTGACCCTGACTCTGACTCTGATCACTGGGATCCTACCTGAGAGTGCCTCCACATCGATGGTGGCGTCGACTCCGATCAGGAAACCATCGATCCAGCGGCCGCGGCGTCTACCGCCGTGGCGAGAGACGCTCCCCCCAGAGCAGAGGACCAACAACCAGACGCACCCCGAGAAGCGTGCCCTCGTCCTGGCGAGCAGGACGCGCAGATGGCATAGATTCGGGAGTTGCAGGCGAAGCTTGCCGACGAGCAGGAATGCTTGCGCTTACTCGAGCTGGCCCTCGAACAAGAGCGGCGACCGCTCGGCGGTAGAGCCCCAGCCAGGGCCCGAGAGGTCAACCGGCAGATCATCGAGGAAGGAGTACCCGAGCAACCCGTCCACCATTATCCCCGAGCAAGCCAGAACGTTGTTGCGGCGGCTATGCTCCTCCGCAATATGCCCGTGCCGTCCAACTCGCAAGCTCGGCGGATACAACGCGCGGTCGAGGGTCTCCTCCAAGTTGCTGCTGCCCAACAAGCCAAGAGCTCAGCCTCGAGGTGTCGAGGAGCTGCCTCCAAGCCTCAGGTCGAGCCCTCCCGGCCCGAGAGGGAGGGCTCAGTCGATCAGGGGGCGGCCCCCCGACAGAAGAAGAACCCGGCCCGAGAGCCTATCAACGATAACTGCGCTCCCCGCGACGCGCGCCTCGACATTGTCGAGAACCACAGACGCAAGCACGGGGATGCCGAGGATCGAGGGTACAGTGCCCATCGTGGAGGGCGTTATGACAGCGAAGAAGACCAACAGGCCCCAGAGCCACCGGGCCCCCGGGTCTTCACCAGGAGACATCCCCTCCGTCGAACCCGCCACCGGATTGGCGAGCCCCTTTACTCAACTGCCTCATTCGGGGAGAACTTCCGGAGGACCGAACCGAAGCTCGACGGATCACGCGACGGGCCAAGTCCTACGTCATCTACGGTGACGGCAAGGAACTCTACAGGCGAAGCCCTTCGGGCGTCCTTCAGAGCTGCATTACCATCGAGGAAGGCAGGAGGCTCCTCGAGAACATACACTCAGGAGCCTGCGGCCACCACGCAGCACCAAGGACCCTCGTAGGCAATGCTTTTTGACAGGGTTTCTACTGGCCGACCGCCGTTTTCGACGCCATGAACATCATCCGCTCGTGCAAAGGGTGTCAATTCTACGCCAAGCAGACGCACCTCCCAGCTCACGCCCTACAAATGATCCCCATCACCTGGCCGTTTGCGGTCTGGGGGCTCGATCTTGTGGGGCCTCTCAAAAGGACAACCAAAGGGTACACGCACCTGCTCGTTGCTGTCGATAAGTTTACCAAATGGATCGAGGCCTGGCCCATCAGCAACATCCGCTCCGAACGGGCGGTCGAGTTCTTCACCGACATCATCCATCGCTTCGGGGTCCCGAACGTCATCATCACCGACAACGGCACGCAATTCACCGGCAAGAAGTTCTTGGATTTTTCCGATTGCCATCACATCCGTGTGAATTGGTCTGCGGTTGCACATCCTCGAACTAACGGCCAGGTCGAGCGCGCCAATGGCATGATTTTGCAGGGCCTCAAGCCAAGGATCCTCAAACGCCTCGGCAAGCACGGAAAAAAATGGGCCACGGAGTTGCCGTCGGTCCTATGGAGCTTAAGGACAACACCTAGTCGAGCCACGGGGTTCACCCCATTCTTCTTGGTCTATGGGTCCGAGGCCGTCCTCCCCACTGACCTCGAGTATGGTTCCCCTCGACTAAAGGCGTACAACGAGCAAACCAACGAAGAAGCCCTCGCTAACGCCGTTGACCAGGTCGAGGAGGCTTGAGACATGGCGCTGCTTCACTCTGCGAGGTATCAGCAAAAACTTCGACGCTACCACGACAAGCACATACGCCCGAGGGACCTCCAAGTTGGAGACCTCGTCCTACGTCGACGGTAGAGCAACAAAGGACGCCGCCATGGGAAGGTCCATTCGCCGTAGCTGAGGTGCTAAAGCCCGGGACGTACAAGCTCGCTAACGACAAAGGCGAAATCCTCACCAACGCGTGGAACATCGAACAGCTATGTCGTTTCTACCCTTAGGGCACCAGTGCCCTTGTACATTCTCGCATGTCTTATACATTTCCGCATGACAAATATAAGGACTACTTTCGATTATAAGTTCAAACTCGTTATTATACATGCAAGAGGTAGCCTCGACCCTGTCTCACCAGAGTCGAGCCTCCCTCGGGGGCTAACGGGGGGGAACCCCCTAAGTTCCTAAAAATACGAACGATTTTTTCGCACGCCCCCTCTTTTTGCTTCCCAACTAAGTTGACAACACCTCGGACTCCCTAGAGGTCAAGGGCTGTCGAGCCGGAGCTCTCCTACGCTTCTGGGCTACGGTACCTCCACTCGCTCCCCCCTCGAGGGATACGAGTTCACGTTGAACGCTCAGTCGGAAAGCAAAAGTGAGGCGAGCAGAACTCGAGCGCTTCTTCTTTCTCACACCTCGATACGATTCGCGACTAAGCAGAAAGCGCCTCGAACTCCCTTAGGGTCGACGGCTGTCGAGCCGAAGCTCTCCTACGCCTCCGGGCTACGGTACCTCCACTCGCTCCCCCTCGAGGGATACGAGCTTGCGTCAAAAACTTAGTCAAAAAAGCAAAGTCTAGGTGAGAAGAAAGCAGAAAAGGTTCGAAAGTAAAACGACAAATCACATTACGATAGATGCATTCATGTTCAAAAAGGGCTTTCGAAGCCACATTGAATATAATTTACAAAAAATTAATTCGTTACATGGGCACCCTCGCCCAGTCTTGCCCTACAGGCTTGCCCCGTCGCCGCCCTCCTCGACATGGTACCCTCCATCCGCCGGGGGGAGGACTTCGTCCTCGAATAACTTCGCCAGCTCTCCCCCGGCCTCTCGGCGTCGTTGATGAGCCCTCGGCAGCGCTCCTCATTCTCGGCGTCGGTCTTCGAGATGTCAGGAACAAAGCCTTGGGCCACCACGTTCATATCAAAAACGAAGCCGGAGGAGACCACCGCAAGCGCCTGCTTCACGCCAGTGTGAAGCGCCTCCCGCACGCGATCGCGAAGGGTGGCGTCGAGGTAGTAGATCCGGTCCACGAGCGCAGCACCGGGGATGTCTTCTTCGGCACCCTCGACGGGCCCGACCTCCCAGAGGGCGCAAAGCCCGTCGAGGGCAACCCGGAGCCGACCAAGAAGCGCCCCCTCCGCCGCAAGGCTCTCCTGCAGCGCCTTGGCGGCGGTCTGGGTCGCAAGCAGCTCGGACTCGATGCCTAAAATACAAAGCAAGAATTTGATAAACCATACGGAAAGAACAAAGATTAAAAACTCTTTGAGGAACTCACCAGCACAGCGAGTCTCAAGGGCGTTGCGATCCCCCAGCACGGCGTCGCACTCCCCCCGAGCCTCGTCCCGCTCCCGCTGGGCCTCTTTGAAGGCTCGGGTCACCTCCGTCTTCTCGAAGCGAAGGGTCTCGAGGGCGCCACCAGCTAGGATGATGGTCTGCTCCTTGTCTTGGAGGGTGGCCTTCATTGCCCCGAGCTGGGTTTCCAGGTCGGCGGCACGGCTCTTCTCCTGCTGGACCAAGACGGAAAGGGCGTTGCTCGTGGTGGAGACTTCAGCGAAGCTGGCCTTGAGCGAGAGGATGCGCTCCACGGACCTCTGAGCCTCCGCCATGAGTAGCTCGACGCGCTCCTGGGCTCGGACGCTCTCGACCCTGGCCTTCTCCGATTCGGCCTTTGCCGCGTCAGCCTCCTCCCTGGCACGCTCGAGCTCCCCCTCGAGGCGGGCGGCTTCCCCTCGAGTGGCATTGGAGTCCGCCTTCGCCAGGGCGGCCTCCTCCCTCGTCTGCTTCAACTCCTCCTCGAGCTCGGCCACCCTGCTCTGCGCAGAGCGGCCGGCCTCGAGTTGGTGAAGCACTTCCTCCCGGCTGTTGTGCGTTTCGTGGAGGAAGACTGACTTGGAGTAGGACCGCCTCCGCGCCACCTGGGGACAGGAAATCGAGGGTTAAGGCATCCCATACGAAAGAACTTAAAAAAACTACATATGGCCTGACACAGCGACTCACCGCGAGGTTCCGGTCAAGGCCTTCGGCGAGCTCGGCGCCCAGTTTCAGCAAGTGCCGCAGCCACGCCCGGGACCGCTCGGCCTCCTCCCAGCACTCGACCTCCGCTGGGTCGTTCATCTCGATCCCCGGAGCGCTGGAATCGCTGAGTTCCCGGAGCACGATGCGCTCCTTGCCCCAATGCGGAAGGACCATCTTGACCTTGGCTCGCGCCAAGGACTCGATCGCCTCCACCACATTGTCTGAAACGCCGTAGCCCACGGCCAACTCCCCCGGGATGCGGAACTCTAACGCGGCGTGGGCACTCCTTAGCCCGGGGTCGGACATCGACCTCCTCAGCACGCCGACAGCCACCGTCTCCCCCGGCTGCTCCGTCGACGGTTGCGGCGCCTGATCCGGTGCTGCTTCCGGCGCCGTCGGAGGCAGCGAAGGTGTGGAGGCCGACGCTTCACCCAACGCCACGACTTGTGGCGCCGGTGGGACCACCGCCGGCGCGTCTTCTGCCGGGCTCGGTACCAAGGCATCCTCCAGTTGCGCCCCCGGCAGCCGCGGGACCGTCGACGCCTTCGACGCCGTTTCTTGTTCGGTCAGCAACTCGTCCAAAGTAATCACGGACACCCATTGTTTGGGCAGTCCGGAAGTCGCTTCCGCCTCAGACGTCTCGGGCAGTTGCTGCGCCGGCGGGTCCAGCAGCGCCGTCTCCCCCGGCGGCGTCTGCTGCGGCTGCTGATGCTGGGGCTGGTCCCTAGTTTTCTCCTCCTCCTGCTGCGGCCATGGCAGCTCCACTTCTTGCAGGGCCCCCTGCTCCTGCTCCCTCCGGGCCTCGAGCTCGCGCAGCCCCGTCGGCCAGGGCCGCCGCTCTCCCGTCGTGGAGGGAAGGGTCGAGGCCTCCTCACCCTCGAGGTCCACGACGACGGCCTCCTCTCTCGGCTCGTGGCCCTCGGGGGCTCCCGCCTCGGGTGCGGGGATCGAAGCCTCCGGACCACCAGGAACGAAAGCCCCCGACGTTGGGGCGCCGCCTCCTGGTGCCGGGTTGAGCTCGAGGGCCGCAGGCGGTGACGTCAAGGAGGCGCTCCCTCCCTCATGCGTCCTCCCAGGCACGGAGTCACCACCGCCACGGCCCCCGGGATGCTCCACCCTACAGCAGGAGTGGAACCCGTCAGCCTACCGCGCGCCATAGCACCAAGGGCGGAGGACAACCACTTGGCTTCCCACGGGGCCAAGGGCCTCGACGACGCACCTGTAGCCAGGGCCTCCGTCTTCGAGGCTGCATCCATCTTGAGCCGCTTGGCTGGCGCGAGAGACGCCTCCTTGATCTGGCGCTTGGGCCTGAATGGAAAGCAGAACGGCAAAAAGTTTATTAAAGCGCACAAAGAACACGTAACGAAAAGAAAACGATTCAACGGCACTTACCCGAAGGGTATAGAGGCCTTTCGGGCACTCCTCGAACTGCCTGCAGATTTCGAGACCCCTCCCAAAGCCGAGCCCTTCGCAGGGCTGGGGCTGCTCGGGGTCGTCGGTGGGGTCGCCGCGCTTCCCTGCTTCGATGGGGCCTCCTGGGCACGCTTCTGCTCTGCGCGCGCCGACGACCGGGACCGGGTCTCCTGGATCAAAGTGGGTGGGCTCCTGTCTCGAGTACAACGTGAGGTGGGTGATCCCCCTCGAGGCGAGGCCTCGGCCCCCCTTTTTCCACGTCGGCGCTCCGAGGCCGACGCCGCCGGCTGAGGGGCGCGCTGCTCCGCCACCTCCTCCTGCACGAAGGGGCGGTCAGCATAGGAGGAACCCAACAACATGCGCTCGAGGCGCCCCTCGACCCCCTCAATGTCATCACTGTCATCATCATCATCTTCATCTCCCTCGGACGAGGGAAACTCCTCCTCCGGGAGCCCGTCGCGCCTCTGCTCAGCGCGGCGCTTCGCGAGCCTTTCGTGCTCCCGGAGCTTCTTGGCTTTCTTTTTCTCCTCCTCGTCCTTACTCCGCTTCTCTTGCTGGGCGGTGAAGTGTCTTACCTGACGATCGGGAGCATCCTCCCTCAGTGGAGGCCTTGATCTCTGGTAGTCGATTCTCCCCTGCGCAAAGACATTTAGTCACAGGGACATAAGAAAGGGGAGGAGGAGGGGGCGGAACTCGAAGGGCACGAGCCGGGGCACTCACCAGGTCGAGGCAACCCTCCTCCGGTCGCATGGGGAGACGATTGATGTCTTCCACCCTGAATGAGCCAGACACCATCCCCTTTACCCGCGTGATGACTTCCGAGGCGGACGGCCTCTCACCGGACATCCGGCATCTCCTGAGAAGCTCGGGCGCCGTCGAGGGGAGCATCTCGTCCAACCGCAACGGGCGCTCCATCAGAGGGAGCACCCATCGACTGTGAAAGGCCGAGGCGACCATCCCCGCCGTCAGGCCCGCTTCTCGAAGGGTCCTCATCGCGACGACGAGGGGGTGAAGTCGACGCTGAAAGTCTCCCGCGACACCGAACGGCCAATTGTATGGACGCTCGGTGATGAGCCGCCCGGTGTACGGCGGGAGATAGCCGCCGTCATTGCGAAGATAGAACCACTACTCGTCCCACCGGGAGTGGTTAGTCGCCAACCCGGTGGGGATGTACTCGCGTGGCTCCTCCGACCTCCCGGTCTTCAACACGAAGTTGAGGCATCCCGCTCTGACGATTCGCCTTACTCCGACCGACACCGGGGAGGCGAACCACTCCCCCTTGTAGAGGTGGAGCCATAGCTCCCAATGTGGCTCCATTCTGAGATAGCCCTCGCAGACGGCCGCGAAGATGGCGGCGTTGGAGATGGTGTTGGGGGAGAAATGGTGGAGCTCGACGCCATAGTAGTTCGTCAGCCCCCGCATGAACTCGCTTGGGGGAACGCCGAACCCGTGCCGATGAAACTTGAGGAAGCTCACCACATACCCCTCCGGCGGATTTGGCTCCTCGTGGTCCCTGGGCGGCGTAATCCACTCCGGCCGATTCGAATCCGTGACGGGGCGGAGAAGTCCTTCTCTCACCAGCTCGGTCAGCCTCTGCCGCGTCACGGTCGACGGGCGCCAGGGCTCGGCGGGCTGGAGGACTGGGGCCATGGCGGCGGCGGCGGCACAGATCTGCTCGGTGGGCGCGGCGGCGGCAGCAACAGCACGAATCTCCTCGACAGAAGGTCGACCAGGAAGGTTCCCAATCGCGACTTCTCGCTCTAAGTTTTTATCCTCACGCGCGCAGGAAAGCGGGAGCTCGGCAGAATGGCAAAGGTGGGAGCGAACGCCTGTCCCCCTCTGTTTTTATACTCGGGAAGAGCAACGGGCGGAGCCCGGCGGCAGGGAAAAGGTAACTTCCCGCAATTAATGCGTTTACCTGACCGTTCCCCCCTCGTCCCTCGACCGAACGCACGCGTCACACCTCTGACAGAGAGCTGTTGCTTGGGCCCGCCACGATCGCACCGCTAAGCCCTTCTCCTCAAAAGGCATGCCCAACGGTAAGAAAAAAGAACCGTCACTCGCTAACGGAGTTTTCTACATAAGGTAAAACGCACCTCGAAGTCTGGAGGGAGCGAAGGCCGGTCCTCATGTGAGGGCTTAACGACCGCCCTTGAGCACCGTAAAAGAGCGGGCTCCGACCCTGCCTCGAAGTCTCGAGGGAGCGAAGGCCGGTCCTCGAGTGAGGGCTTAACGACCGCCCTTGAGCACCGTAAAAGAGCGGGCTCCGACCCCGCCTCGAAGTCTCGAGGGAGCGAAGGCCAGTCCTCGAGTGAGGGCTTAACGACCGCCCTTGAGCACCGTAAAAGAGCGGGCTCCGACCCCGCCTCGAAGTCTCGAGGGAGCGAAGGCCGGTCCTCGAGTGAGGGCTTAACGACCGCCCTTGAGCACCGCAAAAGAGCGGGCTCTGACCCCGCCTCGAAGTCTCGAGGGAGCGAAGGCTGGTCCTCGAGTGAGGGCTTAATGACCACCCTTGAGCACCGAAAGAGAATGATTACTCGTCGACAGAGATTTCCACGAGAGGAGAAAATAGGCTCTGACCCTATCTCAAAGTCTCGAGGGAGCGAAGGCCGGTCCTCGAGTGAGGGCTGAACGGCCGCCCTTGAGCACCAAAATCGGGCTCCGGCCCTAAGTCTCGAAGGAGCGAAGGCTGACCCCACGAACAAGGTTCGACAGCCGCCCTCGAGCACCCGAGTCAGGGGTGACCAAGGGGGAGCCAACACAAGGCCCTGCTCGAGAACGAACTCTTGAGACCCCTTTGGATGCATCCAAGGCGGAACGCTGCGGACTTTATGGAATCCCCCCGAAGGGAGGCATCGAGCCGCCGAGACCTATCGAATGGAATCGGAATCCGTAGGACCATTGCGTTTTGCTTTAATGAGACCGCCTCCGGGCCTCCTGCCGACCTCTATCGAACGAGGAACGGGCTCTCGCTTGGATTTTCCCGTTACCAGCTCACTGAGAACTTCGTGACTCGCCCTATCGGGGGTAGTCCGATGCCTCTCGCCTCACATCCGATCGAAAGGACTCGTGAGAAGAATGCCAAGGCCAGCAAGGCCCCAGCCGCACGAGGCTCGGGGGCTCACCTGTGTCCGGCGCCCCTCGACGAAAGAGGGTCGAAAATCCCCCGGGGGCTCCCCTCGGTAAAACGCTACGACTCCAGTTCAGGCCTATACCCGACTGGACGAGCACCCTTTAACTAAATATAAAATAAAGCCCTCACAGGAGTCTTTCGACTCCTACGAGGCCTCAGGGGCTACCCCCGCGGGGGTCGCTCGCGCGCCCCCCGCAAAAAAATCTGAATCACGTCTCATTCCTAAATTCCTGACCCCCTCCCCGAGTGACATCACTCGCGCAGGGGCTCGGGGGCTACAGTCGATACCCTGGAAACGGGTATCCCAGACCCCTTGCTTAACAAACTAAAGCCCCGCAAAATCAGCATCTTGACCCCTCCGATAATCTCTCGCGCTAACGTACGAAGGCCGATAGGCTGGGACGTATCGGTCTGGCCCGCGAACGAACAACGATGGCCCAAAACCAAAGCCTTCTCGAGAGGCTACCGAACGGACTAGTACTATATCACTGAGAGGTTACCGAACGGACCAGTACTGTTCACCTGAGAGGTTACCGAACGGACCAGTACTGTATACGCGAGGGTACGATTCGAGCGACCCCTCGAGGATGGAACTCCATCCAGCGAACGAGCCTCCCCTCGAGGACAGAACTTCGCCTGGGCGAATGGGCGGCCCTCGAGGACAGTGCACCCCTCGGCCACCTACTCCCCCGTACGGATCTGAGCGCATTTAATGCGATCTATCTACCCCCGCCTAACCGCATGGCCACAGTTACGGTAACAGTTACAGGCGTGGTGGTCAAATCTACTTTTACCGCCCATGCCCCGGAATCCCGCAAGTCATATTATGCTATTGCGCCATACCGAGCGCTGTGCCACGACCCGCACCGCCTCGAGACGTATAAACTAACATGTTTTCCGTGTTTTCCGGGATTCGATCTTATCCAGCGAAGCTCGACCTCCTCGGCAGGACCCCCTCGGCTCCGGCCAGGACCCTCGACCGTCGCCCCTCGACTTCACCGAGCGAACCCTCGAGCTGAACTTCAACAACTCCCGATGCGACGGCTGCAGTGCCTCCCATACCGACGTACATCACTACAAGCGGCACCGACATGATCAGCCTCAACATCGTACATCATCAGCATCATGCGAACTCGAAATACATGTACACCTGTGCCCCTCCTTCGTCTATAAAAGGAGGCGCCAGGGCGTTAGAGAAAGGGACCGGACTCAAATCGAGAGGATCTAGAGCATAGAAACATTAAGGCCCTAGATCACAGAGCGACACCGTGAGCCTGTGCAAGGTCGAGAGCAAGGCGTCTGAACGCCCCAACTCCACCTTTCACTCCTCACACCAGCTTGTATTTTCCCCTGTACTAGCACTTAGGTGCAAGATAACACGAATCATCCTCCCCCCGTTGGACGTAGGGCCTTCTTTGCCCGAACCAGGATAAATTACTGTGTTCTTCTTGCATCACCCACCGGATTAGGGAGCACGCGAATACGATATTACTCGTTGGTGTTAACCCCTCGAGGGTCAGAACACCGACACATCTCGTCTAACCGCAGCGGGCGCTCCATCAAGGGGAGCACCCGTCGACTATGGAAGGCTGAGACCACCACGCTCGCCGTCAGGCCCACCTCTCGAAGTGTCCTCATCGTGGCGGTGAGGGGTCAAAGTCGACGTTGGAGATCCCCCGTCACACCGTGCGGCCAGTTGAATGGCCGCTCAGTGATGAGCCGCCCGGTGTATGGCGGGAAGTAGCCTCCATCATTGCGGAGGTAGAAACATTGCTCGTCCACCGAGAGTGGTTGGACATCAACCCGGTGGGGATGTACTCATGCGGCACCTCTGACTTGCCTGTCTTCAACATGAAGTTGAGGCAGCCTACTCTGACAATCCGCCTCACGCCTGACCCCACCGGAGAGGTGAACCACTCCCCCTTGTAGAGATGGAGCCACAGCTCCCAATGGGGCGCCATCCCCAAGTAGCCCTCACAGACGACCGTGAAGATGGTGGTGTTGGAGATGGCATTGGGGGAGAAGTGTTGGAGTTCGACGCCGTAAAAGTTCGTCAGCCCCACATGAACTCGCTCGGGGGCGCTCCAAGCCCGTGCCGGTGGTACTTGAGGAAGCTCACCATGCAGCGCTCCAGCGGGTTTGGCTCGGGGTGGCTCTTCGGCGGCGCGATCCAGTCCGGCCAAGTCAAATCGGTGACAGGGCGGAGGAGTCCTTCCCTCACCAACTCGTTCAGCCTCTGTCGTGTCATGGTCGACGGGCGCCAGGGTTTGGTAGGCTAGAAGACGGGGGCCATGGAAGAAGTAGTGGCACAGATCTGTTCGATGGGTGCAGCGGTAGCAGCGACGACATGGATCTTCTCGGCAGACGGGCGATCGAGAAGGTTCCCAATCGTGATTTCTTGCTCTAAGTTCCTACCCTCGCACGTAGGAAAGTAGGGACTCAGGAGCACTAGCAGTGGTGAAGGAAATGTGGCAAAGGTAGGGGTGAACAGCACCTGTCCCCTCTGGTCTTATACCCAGGAAGAGCAACGGGCGAAATCCGGCGGAAGAAAAAGGTAACTCCCCACAGTTAATGCGTTTACCTAACCGTTCCCCCTCAATTCTCGGTCGGATACATGTGTCATGCCTTAGGCAATTAGCCATTACCCGGGCAAACCATGATCTCCACCACCGCACCATTTAACCTTCCTCCTCAAAAGACGCATCCAATGGTAAGAAAAACAAATGTTACTTATCAGCGGATTCCTCCAGGAGAAGGTAAATAGGCTCCGACCCGACAACAAGCCTCAAGGGAGCGAAGGCTGGCTCTTGACCAGGTTCAATAGCCGCCCTCGAGCACTCGAGTCAGGGGTGTCCAAGGGGGAGCCAACACAAGGCCCCACTAGAGAACGAACCCTCGAGACCCCCTTGGACACCTCCAAGGCGAAATGCTATGACTTTTATGGAATCTCCCCAAAGGGAGGCATCGAGCCGCCGAGACCTATCGAATGGAATCGGTATCTGTAGGTCCATTGCATTTTGCTTTAATGAGACCGCCTCCGGGCCTCCTGCCGACCTCTTATCAAATGAGGATCGGGCTTTCACTTGGATTTTCCCATTATTAACTCACTGAGAACTTCGAGGCTCGCCCTATCGAGGGTAGTCCGATGCTTCTCGCCCCACGTCCGATCGAAAGGATTCGTGAGATGAACGCCGAGGCCGGCAACGCCCCAGCCGCACGAGGCTTGGGAGCTCGACCGTGCCTGGCACCCCTCGATGAAAGAGGGTTGGAAATCCCTCGAAGTGGTAAATGGGCTCTGGCTCCACAACAATCCTTGGGGGAGCGAACGCTAACCCTCGATCAAGGTTCAACAGCCGCCCTCAAGCACCCGAGTCAGGGATGACCAAGGAGGAGCCAACATGAGGCCCTGCTCGAGAACGAATTCTTGAGACCCCTTTGGACATATCCAAGGAGAAATGCTATGGAACTTTTATGGAATCCCCCTGAAGGGAGGCATCAAGCCGCCGAGACCTATCGAATGGAAACGGTATCCATAGGTCCATGCGTTTTGCTTTAATGAGACCGCCTCCGGGTCTCCTGCCGACCTCTATCAAACGAGGATCAGGCTCTCACTTGCATTCTCCTGTTACCAACTCATTGAGAACTTCAAGGCTCGTCCTATCGAGGGTAGTCCGACGCTTCTCGCCTCACGTCCGATCGAAAGGACTCATGAGATGAACGCCAAGGCCGGCAACGCCCCAGCCGCATGAGGCTCGGAGGCTCGACCGTGCCCGGCACCCCTCGACGAAAGAGGGTCAAAAATCCCCCAGGGGCTCGATGTTCCACGTACCCCTCGGCAACGCCCCAGTTCAGGTCCGCACCCGACTAGACGAGCACCCCTCGACCGAAGACAAATAAAGCCCTCAAAGGAGTCCTCCGACTCCTCCAAGGCCTCAGATGCTACCCCCGTGGGGAACGCTCGCACGCCCCCCACAGAAAAATCCGAGCCACACTTCGCTCCCAGTTCCTGACCCCCTGCCCGAGTGGCAGCACTCGCGCAGAGGCTCGGGGGCTACTGTTGGTTACCTAGGAAAGGGGTACTGATGAGGACATCACTTCTTCTTGTGCACCTGCTGATCCTCTCCAAGGCCCAATGACCCGA